>QXVZ01003866.1:2849-19457 GCA_008931825.1 Phallusia fumigata
TGTCTGAATGGTGTGCTGTCAATTTGGACAATGCAGTTCTTCACAAGGGTTTTGGTACGCAGAAGTTCGTTGTTGCTGGCGTTGTACATAACATCGATAATACGGGTCTTGCGAGAACAGGCCTCGGAACCCCATGAAAAGTTACCGGAATCCAACCTAAGACCACGGAACTTAAGGTTTCCACCACGAGTACGGACTAAATGGATCCTTTTGGCGCCGAGTTTAGTGTTTGCCGCTGGTCTTCCTAACTCGAACTTACGCTTCTTACGTGGCTGAGGCCTTTTGCCACCAGTCGCGCGCCGTTTATGCCACGAATCCTGTGAAATACCCATCTTGCCCACTGGCACGTTCACTCAGATATCGAAAAGGCTGATTTTTTCACAGCACGCATTTGTCCACACCGATCTGTTCGCTGTAGCGAAAATGGTCTGTTTTATTTTCTCCTGGGGAGTGTTTGTTTTTACAAAGACTTAAATTTTTTCGTTAAACATTTTAGTTAAATTAATTTACCTCACCTACCACTACCAGCACATGAGATAAATTAGCATCGTTTTTGTATACCCGCTTCTGTTGGTTTTGCAGACTTCACATGGTGAATTTATTACTGCACCACCTAGGGGTGCCGACCGTCCTTTATTTCAAAGGACAATCCTTTATTCATCTCTATTTGTCCTTGTCCTTTATTGAGATTTGAAATTACAATATTTGTCCGTAATTTTAAAATCGTTTTGACTTTTCATTAAATTTCTGAACTGAGACTCGACCAAAACAAATTTTGCGTAATATGCAACAAGGTAGTGATAAGGCCCGGCCTTCACAAAATCGACACATAACTTGTTATGAATAAAATCTATGTGAGAAAACCTGTAATAGTAGTGCCAACATTTTATGTCATCATCAGATCGAAAATCAAGTTTTTGTATCCTTTATTGTAGCTTAACAGAGTTTAGCAGCCCTAGCACCACCCTACTATTTTTTTTCGCAGTCAACAAAATCCTGACCATTCTACATATGATGAGTTGTACCAAAAACTGTTGTTATTGTCGCAACAATGTATTCAAATTTCAGTCCCTTGTACTTTGCTGATCAAGGTGCTAAAGCGACATTGCCCCTACTATGCCGAACCGGGTTGGTTGACCAAAATTAAAGTCAGCTTTGGAAAATTCCAAAAATAAAAAAATTATTCAACAGGACTGCAATTTGACAGGTATCTTGACTGACTCATTGCCGACAGTGACGTAGTGGTCAGTGCAACTGCCTTGTGCTCGCAAGGTTATGCGTTCTAATCCTGTCTCGGTCGCTTATGTTTCCCTGGACAAGAAACTTGAGTGACATTGCTCCAACCCAGTGGACCCTGCAGGAAAATCAAATAATAAAAAGTGATCCAACTGAAATACAGTGAGGCAGGTAGCTCGTTTCATTGCGAGCAGAACGCGCTTAAGGCCCGTTTACACTATGCGTTGCGCGCGCTCAAACCTGCGCAGTTTTGTTTATTTTATTTTGTCTGTCTGGTTTTACGCTCGGATGATTTCGGTCGCTCAAGTCTCGTAGAAATGAGCGCGTGATCGCCTGCCGAGCGTNCGACAATCGAGGATTTTGTAGTGAATACTAGACTCCAAAAAGTTTATCATTCGTAGGACCTTAGGGTATCTTCATAACATACTCATATGATCATACCAGTTACTAACTAAATGTTTAACCCAAGCTTATTCAACGTCACATCATTTAAATTCGATGACCGCTAAAGTCACCTTAACCTAATCTACATCCAGCGGCGTAATTACCTAAAATTTTAAAAAACAAACATGAAATTTTTGACATTTAATTTTAGGTCTCCATGCCTACTTCCCATGCTGCCCTGTCGGAAACGTTTGCGAGTGCCCCGACGGTTGCTATGACAGCAACAACGTCCTCCGTGCTGTGGGAGAACAATGGGAGGAAGATGTTCAGGATGAATGCGGAAACAAGAGAAGGTGGGCATAATATTTATTCAAACTCGTGCTTTGACTACAGTGTCTAGTTAAGTGTGGATGTTCGTAGGAAGGTTTTCAGGGGTAGCAAATCTTGAAACATTTATGGACAGATTTTGGTAGATTTCGGAAACATTTTATGTCATAAGAATATTTCATAGAACACAGATAATTAATAAAGTACAATTTTGGGGATTCCATGGGGTGCAAGTGCCCCTCTTGCCCCTACAAGCCTGGCCCATGTTGTTTAGCAGAAACTGTCAAAGAAGGAAAAAATATCTTTTTCATTTTTCACCACACGCCTTAAAACAAGTCTTTTTGCTCAGGAAAACGTGCCGAGTGTCACAAGAGGGCGATCCTGACGAGTGCCCTCAAGTGGAAGAAGTGCCTTGTGTCTCACCCGATCCCTGCCCCAACTGCTTCGACACAGTGAACAGCAAGGACGATTACTGCTGCCCACAAGTCGATTGCGGTAAGTTTCAACCAAAGGACCTTGACGAAGTCCCTAATTTTACACGTATTGAATTCTTTGTAACGTTGATATGCTAAACTATTGGCAGTTGATATAGGTACACAATTCACGATTTTAAACAGTCTCAATAGAGGATACAAGCCAGTACTTGTGTGTAAAACATTTTCTACTTTGCTGAAGTACAGTGTTGGCTACTAATAAACTTAAGTACACAATTTACGGTTTAAAATAAGTCTCAAAACGAGGATGCAAGTCAGTAATTCTAAAACATATAGCAAGTTTTTAGCAGCGTGAACTATGTGTAGTTTTCATTGCTTATTGTCACGTTTGACATGTTTTGTTGCGTACTCCATGGCGGTTGGTTTTATCAGGACCATTCACGGTTGTTGCGCCCATTTTTCTTTTACCGTGACAAGTCACTTCGCGCCGCTTTACCGAGTCATTCATGATGATGACAACAGCGTTTGTCGAAACGTAGAAAATGTGTTTTACACAAAAGTACTGGTTTGTGTATCTTTATTTTTAGTTATGCAAAACATTACGGACTTTTGTGAATAAATTACTAAACTATTTACTGCAAGTCAACGGTGGTGGAGAATCTAGTTGCCACATGTACAAAGCTTTGGTCTTTCAAAACATAGAATATTTCCAACTGTTATTCCACACGCCGTCAACAAAATATCGATCGAGATTCTGTATGTCTTTCCTACAGTGCCAGTACCTGATGCAAAAGAGTGTGTCGACCCGGCAGCTAACCAGAAGATTGTTACCCTTGCCACACAGGACGAGTGTTTCCCAAGCAAGAACTGCTGCAGTGAGTGTTAAAATATAAAAGCATGAAGAAGGATAAGGTTTAAAGAACCAACATTTAGGTCACACAGTGACTTTGGTGCATGGGGAATTTTTGGGGAACTAAATGACACGATCTTCGTAAAACGATTGTTGCGGAAAGATATGCAAGTTTTTTCATTGTCATCGTTATTAGATGTTTATAGGATATTTTACCGTTTTTCAAACAAGTATTAGGGACTGTAAAAGACAAATTACATACTAATAAATCTGGCGTAAACCTGTGTTTGGTCTTATTTGCTGCCAACTTACTTAAACTTACTTCGAGTAAAAAATGTTGATGTTATTTTGGAACAATTTCATTGAGAAACAATATAATGGCAAAACAGCCATATTCATACTTACAAACTAAATCGCATAGCTACCCGCAACCACCAACATCCAAATTTTATCACCAAATTTTTTAAACGATTAATACTTTCCTCTATTTAGTTTGCGACACATCGTGCATGTACAACGGAGTCAGACGCAAGGTAAAAGAAACAACAATAATGCGAATTTTCATGTCACCTAACTCTTTTTAACACACTTTACTAGTTGTACGAGACGTGGTGGGATGATTCGACCTGCAAGCGCATGCGATGTGTTGTGCCCGAAGTTTCCGTCGAAATGCTGAACAAGGAAAATGACGACTGGGACGGAATAAGAGAAGATCTTAACTACCGGTAAGCAGTAAAACCTGAATTCTTTATTAGAGTGTTTGTCACGTGCTTCACTCTTAAGCAGTTATTTCTAATGGTTGCCTGAATCTTTTTTTCAGTTATAGTTAGTTGTTTGGACGGCATGTTTCAATGTATGAAATTTTAATACAAACGAATGTAAACTTCACAAATTCAATAATGTTCTCAATAGACTGTTTAATACTGACCGAATGTTAATGCTCACAGGAGCGTTTAAACTGGAAAAATTTAATTACAGGCTATTTGCCATTGGTTGACCGTAGTTGTTCTAAAACAGTTCTAGACAAAATTTAAAACTCAGAAACATAAGGTCATATTTAGATATATTTTGCACTAAACAGGAGCTTCAGAATCTGCAAGCAAGAAGTAAAAAAATGTAAAAATAACAGCATTGGTAAGAATACCAGTAGATATAATCATTAACACAACGTTTTGATAAGTCCAGACATCATCTGGTGTGGTTTATAAACAGACAACTCTGGTGGGGTTCATAAACACGATAGCAGTCTGTAACCAATTATCCATATACCTTTAGTGATATGATGGAGCAAACTGGAGTAGCGAGGGAGATCTACAAGGAGTGCCAACAAGATCCCAGCATGTGCCCTGAAGCACGTGACATCGGTTGTCCCGACCCGATCCCGTGCAAGGAATGTCAGACCACTACACCTGGAAAGGACAAATGCGGATGCGATATCAACATCTGTGGTGAGATTACAACGATATTTAGACAAAGTTCTGATATTAGTTTAAGACCTTAGGTGACTTTATCTTTGCTTTAACAAATGTTTTTACTCGGATTAACGAAAAATGCCAATTTTCACATTTGGGTTTGGATTGAGTCTGTCAGTTAATGATTTGACAAACGTTTATGACCTTATGTGAGTTAAATTATTGTTTTACTCAATTCTGTCACTTGGCTACATTAAATTTTTTCAACCTTTTGCATTAATCTTAGTCCGTGACCTAAAGTGACCTCTTTTTTAAACCCGAAAACATGATGTACATGTCACGCCATCGCTTCTTTTACGTCACAGAGGATTACGTGTGCCCACCGTATCCATTCAACCGTACCTCGTGTCCACCACCCAAGTCCAAGCTCGTTGAGACTTCTCTGAAGGGTAAGGATCGTTTTTACGTTCTTCCATTTTCTTTTTGAAATCTTAGCCATGATTGCGGAATGTTTGATGCTTCCTGCATACATGCGAATAGTCGTTGGTTCAAATCCCGCAGTGGCTTCTTGCAAGAAACTTAAGCTACACTGCCTAAACCCTGTCAACAGCAACTGCTGGCTTCAAATTTGAAGCCGCCAGTTTTAAAATTACAACGTAAACGTGAGTCAGCGCAACCAGAACGAATCAGTTAAAAAATGAGATTGTTTTAGGCTTTACCTAATCAGGCGACCTTGAATTCCTTGTCACAATATTTAAAAAAAAACAATAAAAACAAAGCTGTAACTTTTCGACAGGTCTCCACGCCTACTTCCCATGCTGCCCTGTCGGAAACGTTTGCGAGTGCCCCGACGGTTGCTATGACAGCAACAACGTCCTCCGTGCAGTGGGAGAACAATGGGAGGAAGATGTTCAAGATGAATGCGGAAACAAGAGAAGGTCGATAAAACTCTGTGCTGATAAAAAACATTTAGCTAAGATAAAAGCGTTTCGAAAAAAGTTAAGTTTGGAAAGAGAAAAGGGTTTAATAGGGTTGGGATTGGGGTGGGGGCTATTTCCCCTTTTTTGTGCAATTACGGGAAAAAAATTATTTAAATTGATGACATTGTAATTCACGTTTTAGAAAATATATCCAAATTCGACCCAAATTACCCATGTAATGTGTATTTTACTTTAGGTAAAACATATATTCCTTATAAAGGGCAGAATCCCGTTTCTTTTCGGGTTAACCTCTTAGAAGGCGTAGCACATTTCCATGTTTTGCTTCACTATAGGTAATGTGGTGCCCTTACGGGCCGTACTGTAGGTACAGGAAGGATTCAAGCACAAAACAAGTTTTCAATTAATTTTAAGCCGTCTGTTGTTCCACATAGGAAAACGTGCCGAGTGTCACGAGAAGGAGATCCTGACGAGTGCCCTCAAGTGGAGGAAGTGCCATGCGTCTCACCCGATCCCTGCCCCAACTGCTTTGACACAGTGAACAGCAAGGACGATTACTGCTGCCCACAAGTCGATTGCGGTAGGTTGAAAAATAAAATACAGTGGTGACAACCATACCTGCACATTTGAAATAATCAGTGGTGAAAGTAAGCCGTTATGGTAAAAGAATTATTGCCGGTACAGCTTTCCGTTAAGGGTCTTAACGCATAGGTGTCGCCAGCATCGATTATATCATAAATCTATCGAAGTATTCTTCAATATTCTTAAAATTTTCTTGATAATCTCGATTCTATTTGTCTAATTGTTGTTTTTCATTGTTACTTAACCTGCAGTTGTTATTTATATTTGTGTCGCGTAATAGGATTTGCGTAGCAGCTTAATTTTCGGGTCGATATTTACAAATACCGGAGAAAAAAATTATTCGACTTTCATCACTGAAAAAACACACATCGTTGTTTTGATGCAGTACAAAATTTACTGTGTGTAGCACAGTTTTCTCACTAATTAATGTTTGCCGTGCTTGGGATTCGAATCCGGAGTAAACAAATGTGACAATGTTTTTCTTCAGTTCCGATTCCGGATCCGAAAGAATGCGTTGACCCGGCAGCCAATCAGAAGGTCGTTTCCTTGGCAACCCAGGACGAATGCTTCCCCAGCAAGAACTGCTGTGGTCAGTAAATGATAGGAGATAGATTGACTCTTTAAAATATTTTGTCTAATCGCTTGTTGTCTTGACATTGCAGTTTGCGACACCTCTTGCATGTACAACGGAATCCGGCGCAAGGTGGGTTATGGTTTTTTTTAAAAATTCTTCATTGAAACTTTTAAAATTGACAACATAATTTGGTGGTGAATCCACGGTACCAACCAAATTCATGGCATATAAAGGCTCAAACTGGCAGTGTGTGTATAAACAAACTTATCTACACGTATCTCTACCTTTTAATTTCGCACCTTTATAGGGAGTTTCAATGCATTACTATACGAAAAAAAACAATACAGTGCCATGAAAAACAAAACAATACAGTGCCAAAAACAACACAGTATGTTCATGGCGGCCCGGAGAACTTGTTTCAACGTTTTTGATCTTGTTTCTAGCTGTACGAGACGTGGTGGGATGAGTCGACCTGCAAGCGCATGAGATGTGTTGTGCCCGAAGTTGCCGTCAAAATGCTGAACAAGGAAAATGACGATTGGGAGGGAATTAGAGAAGATCTTGACTACCGGTAAGCCTGTCCCTGTCTATGCTAAACTGTACAAACATAAGAGTTTGTCTGTTTAATGCTCAATGTGTCAGTTTGTCTGTTTATTTCGCCATTGCGACTGTCGGCATGTATATGGCTACATGTACAAGTGTCTGTCTGTCTGTCTGTCTTTATGTTTGTATGCTTGTCTGTCCGATTGTCTGTATGACTACCCGAATGGTCTACTGGTTTACATGTCTGTCTGTTAGTTAGTTCACCTGCAAACCTGTTTGCCATTATGTCTGTCTGTTTGTGTGCCTGTACTTCCCTAAACAGTCGGCTTAGTGTTTGTCCGATTGTCTGTATATTTTTCGGTGTGTCTATCTGTCAACCTTACACTTATCCTCTATACCTGTGGTACGTTTTTTTGTCAGTGACATATCGAAATCACCAACTAGTTCTTATACCCCCTTCCGTTACTACCGGAAAGTATTTATTGTTATCGTGTTTAAATAACAAACAATTTATGCCCAGTTGTGGCATCGAACAGATGATGTGAGGTATGGGTTTACAAACAATTTTGTTGGGATGTTATAGATATAACACAATATCTATATGATTGCTTTAATGATTCAGCATCCTTTTTGGTTAAGTACCACTGCTTTATAACTATATTTGGCAAAGACAATAAGGGCTTTTCGCAATATTGTGAATATTTGGCAAAATGTACATGTTGCAGCAAACCCTGTACCTTTACATGCAATCTAAATTGCAATCCATTTCAGACAAATGATGGAGCAGACCGGAGTGGCAAGGGAGATCTACAAGGAGTGCCAACAAGATCCCAGCATGTGCCCTGAAGCACGTGACATCGGTTGTCCCGACCCGATCCCGTGCAAGGAATGTCAGACCACTACACCTGGAAAGGACAAGTGCGGATGCGATATCAACATCTGCGGTAGGTGTAATTTTACTACTTGTATGGTGTTGCATTGAGACTGTATGTAACAAGCACGTTTTATTACGTCACAGAGGATTACGTCTGTCCACCGTCACCATTTAACCGAACCTCGTGTCCACCACCCAAGTCCAAGCTCGTCGAAGTTTCATTGAACGGTAAGGGAAAATATTTTACCCGACGTCCTGATGTAAGCAATAAAATATAAAATTAATTCTTGGTAATTCGATTCCCTAAGAATTATAAACTTGCGTTTGTATTGATTAAGGGGATTTGAAAATTACCTTTTTTTCTTGCCCGCGTAGAATAACTCAAAGCTGAGGAAGTATAATTGCTCAATCCAGGATTTGTTTGCAGTGGGCTAATTTTTTTTATTTTCGCTCACTTTGTTTTTTTTATCGCTATAAGCATTTTACAAAACGGTTATAAGAGGCTTGAAAGTAATATTTTTTAACGTACCACGACATTATTGGAATAGGATTCGCATGTTTTGGTTCACAAAACAAGTATGCCATTATATCCTGGGATTAAAAAATGTTTGATTTTGATTTTAGGTCTCCATCCGTACTTCCCATGTTGCCCTGTCGGAAACGTTTGCGAGTGCCCCGACGGTTGCTATCACCCCCCCAACGTCATCCGTGCAGGGGGAGAACAATGGGAGGAAGATGTTAAGGAGGAATGTGGAAGCAAGAGGAGGTCGGTAAAGTATTTGGATGTCAGAAGCCTAGTGGGTCCTATATTGTATATTAAAATTCACCATGATTTTAGTGTAATTTGTTTTTATCATAACAACAAGTTTTCGATTCGAAGCATTTGTAAAAATTGGTTGGACTTTCGACTCACCAGCGATAGGAATTTAATAGGGACGATTTTTGTCAAAGTCTTGATAGTAAAACAGTTTATCTACGAAACTGCATAATTGCGCTACGCCTTTGGAAAATTAAAACCACGCCCTGGGCAGTTTGTAAACCACGGCGATTCAATAAAACTCAAAAAAATGTTTCTTTGATCAGCTTCAATTGATCTTTATAAGCGCAGATTAACTCTGTTTTCTAAAATTTCTTTTGCTTTACAGAAAGACTTGCCGAGTGTCGAGGGAGGGCGACCCAGACGAGTGCCCTCAAGTGGAGGAAGTGCCATGTGTTGCCCCCCTGGCCTGTCCCAACTGTCACCTGACACTAACGAGCAAGGATGAGTACTGCTGCGATCAATCTGAGTGCGGTAAGTCACTTACATTTGACCGAACTTTTTTTTGACGGTCAACACCGTAGAAAACCTTGTGTATCATGATTTTATGATTTTGTTGAGAAAAAAATAATTTTATGTGCCAAAAATTGATTAGAAATGGTTGTGTCAAAATAGGTTAAAAATAGACATAAAAAAAGTATGTGATGCTGCATTGGTAATGAACATTTTTGCCGATTTTTTTTGTCGCTATATCGTAAAAGACAAT
Organism: Phallusia fumigata; assembly: GCA_008931825.1. NCBI lineage: Eukaryota > Metazoa > Chordata > Ascidiacea > Phlebobranchia > Ascidiidae > Phallusia > Phallusia fumigata. The sequence continues at coordinate 12,527 of QXVZ01003866.1, forward strand.
ATATTTTATGATTGCATGATTATGTTAAAAAACGTATATATTTGAAAAACGTTTGGGCTGAAAAACTGAAAAAAAGTCTTACTGTAGATTGTGGCAGTTACTTAGTTGTTTTTGGAGAAAAAATATCACAAAAGTGGAAACAGCAAGCACAAATGTCAAGATAAGATACTTTGTACCTGTTATGTAACACTGACTTATTGACGACGCTAAAAAACAATTATGTGTCTAAAATATGTGTTGCACCAATAAGCCAAAAACATGTTTTCTTATGATATAATAGACAAAAGATTTACGAATTATCTTCGGTTGTTGATTGCGTATTCTAAAAATTGTTTGCGTTGTGTGTTGACCAAATTTCTTCTAAATCCGAACCTTTGTTAATGTTCACAGTGCCAGTGAAATGCAATGTGACGTCACAGGACGACTGTGAAGAGAAGTACTTCCCATTCACCGTGATGAAAACCGATGCTGTGAAGACGAAGAACGAATGTTGCCCCAACTACTGCGATTGTCCCACAAACTGCGTGGATGAGTTTGATTTCACCGAACACGAAAGTAAGAACTTTTGTGGCTAAACGTGGAGACACTTTTTAGCAGGCGAGGCTGTAAAGCCGAATAAGTGTTTGTGACTATAGACCAGGGGTTCTCAAACTTCTCAAATTTTTGCATAACGGTCTCCTTGCAAATTTTTCGGTGGACCACTAGAAATTAACTAAAATTAAATACATTCGTTCAGTCAGCAATGCTTTATGTGAGTCACAATCACGTCAATTCTTAATTGTGATATCAAATAGCAGCATTGTGCGGTGGCGCCACAAAAGCAACGATACATTCAGAACATGTAAGTGGTCTCGCGATAAAGAAAATGTTTGGCGGTCCCCCTAAAATCGCTTGGCGGACCCCACTTTGAGAACCACTGCTATAAACGATGCGTTGGCAATTAGGTAAGGGGTGGTGGGAGAAAGGGGGCAGATACCTTGAAAATCGAGCTAATTGTAAAATTTTCTCGTCTCATTACTTTTTCTCTTTTTCTGCTCGCATGTAGTTCAAGTAAGTGTCTCTGACGCATAATGCTGTAATTATTTTTTCATTGAGTGGGAGGGGCGTTTGCTAATCATTAAGCTCTTGGATAGAAATCGAGTTTCAAAAAACAACAACTTGTTTTTTACATTATGCTCTGCCACTACTTGTGTTCTAACTAAGTAAGCTGAGTGCTACTAATCTTCTCAACGCCAATAAATGGATAAAGCATACCAATCACACAGATCCTTAACTACGCTTAAACCGTTCAGTAACGCATTGCGGCGTATTTAAACCGAATATAAACTCGGAGGGTCCTGGCTTGGTGATTCTACTTTTCTGGAAAAGGCATTGAAAGAGACAGTGGCATTTTTACTGGATTCAGTTGCCCGATTTACTTGACTACTCGATAAAATCGGATAAAGAAGTGTTTTTTTTACGCAATGGGGGTAGAAACCTGATCATCGTCCTCCCAGTTTGACTTTTACCAAAGTTTGAGCTTATTTATAAAACAAGAATTTCCTATTTTAACAAATGAGCCAAAACTCACCCTCTTGTCTCGTCACATAACGCCGTGTAGTTACCTTTTAGCTGCAGCGCGATGTGCCATAAACCTTTTGCGCCGCGTAACGTTTTAACGTTGCGCAGATATCTCCGGCTTGACGATTAAGTAGTGCTATTGTCCCTATGATTTTTTTCGCCAAAGGAAATAAACTTAACTCAACTCAACTAACCACCCACTTTTAGGAAACGAGCAGTGGGACCATCCGAAATCGGCTTGCTGGTACCGCCGCTGTCTTGTCGACAAGTCGGCCGTCATCAAACAGGGATGCCCCTACATTGTGAATGAAACAGTTTGCGTTGAACCAAAGGAGTGCGACACCTGCTTTCATAAAGTGGATACTATCGACAACTGTGGATGCACGCAACGTGTTTGTGGTAAATTGGTGTACTTTATGTGTTCGGCTATCGCATATAGGCTTATTGTACCTTTTAATCAACATGTTAGTTTGAAAGTTAAGGTCGATTTGTTGTGTTTTTAACGAAAAGTGACTGTTTAAATTCAATTGCATTAAAAATGTAAATAGGCCTGTTTGGAAAGTGGGACTTGTTTTTTAATTCTTTTACAACTAGTGACTGCTAAAATTGTTTCCTGTAATTTAACTTGAAGGCAAAACGCGGTACATTAATGCTATTAGCCCATTTAAAATTGGCAAGTTTTTTCCTGAAACTGTTCGAGCGTTCCAACAACACAATAAAGCATTGATAAACAGATTTGGCTTTTGGGTGACGTAATCAGAGGATAAACCTGTTTAGTTTTAGTTTGTCGTAACATCTTAAAGTTGTTTTGTGTCACGCATTTTTTTAATAATCTAATAGAAAAGGATGAATGCCCGCGACCCAACTGCACTGACGAATGCAAAGAAATTGTGGACACCGGACTTAAGGATAGTTGCGGCTGCCCCAAACTTGAATGCAGTAAGTTGGTGTTTAAAATCGAACTTTTTGGTGCATGTTTGCCATGAAAGGAGTTTTTTTCGAATTTCTGCCACTTGAAAACACGCTCTACATTGTGTGGTTTAAACCTTAAAGCACTTTCTGAATCATTAAACCAATGTTTCGACCAATTTGCTTGTTTTTTCACAAATTAATTATTGCCGGGTATGATGGTGAATAATCCTTGCGATACTGACTTGATTAATGTTGATATCTACTAAATAAAAATGTAAAATGACAGTTTACTTTCTATTATTCTCTTTGTAATTGCCATGTAAGTCGCCATAGGTGCCGTGTTTCCTCAGTCTCAGAAAAAAGGCGCCGCAACCAAAGGTTGGAAATCACTACAGTAAACCATTTTCGCAAGTTTCATTCGACACGTTTCGATGTGAAATACGTGGTGTGAACAAGCAGTACGTGTTGTTGACTGAGGAAATCGCATTTGATTTGCCGATAAAATTTTCGAGCAGTCTGTCATGTACCAAGCACGATGCAAGTAAATGACATCTTTGTTGTTGCTTTTAGAACTGAAGGAATGCGCCAAAACCAATCTAACTTGCGATGATCCGGAAATGGACGTATACAAGTTTATGGACCACACAATCAACGTGTGCTGCCCACAGTATGGATGCCGTAAGTATTTTGGATTTATCATTTTTCATTTTACCGTGTTTTTTGGGGGTCGTGCTAATGTTAGACAATTAATGATTACAGCAGTGGCGCAAATCCATTAAAAATATTGGGGGGGACTTTTGTTCTTGTGAGTAATTTTTGCGCAGATGACGTCATATTAAAATGTTATGACGTCACAGTACAGATTTTAATGTCGCAAAAAATGGGTTACGTTTCGGCTGGAACGGTCTTAAAACGCCGTTTAAACTGTTTGCGATCGCCTATCTGTTGCGAAAGTATTTAAAAAGTGCTAAAATTGTTGTAATGCAACAGTAAACCAGCTTTGAACCCGCTTTAAACAGTTAAACAAGGTTTTGGGTTTTATCCTTAAAAAACAAATCCGTAACATTCTTTAAAACAATCTAAACAAAAATATTAGGGGGGACAAATGAATACATGTCCCCCCCCCCAACTAAATTTTGGAGGGACATGTCGCCCCGAAATTTGCACCCGCGGATTATAGCATGTTTAAAACCAGAAGCTGCAATAAATGAAATATGTTAACCAGCAGTGGGTTTTACGACTTGAAAAAACAACCCTCACTTTCCCCTTTAAAGTGTTTGTAATTCGCAACAGGTTGCAACTTCAGTCGTTGTGAGGATGCACAATGTGCAGCAGGAGAGGTGGCAGTTCGAAATTTGACCGATCAGCGATGCTGCTGTCCCAAATACGATTGCGTCAATAAGCCACCACCAGGAGATTACTGTATGCTGGGAACCGAAAAGAAGAAGGTAGTTATTGGGTTTGTTTGAAACGAAGCAAGATAGTCACGATATACCTATCAAGCAGGGGTGCCAGTTTGGCCCAAATTTCAGAAGTTTGTCCGAACTTCAAATCCCTTGGCCGAATTTTTCTTTGATCATTCTATTGAAAAACCAAGCCAATTTAACTATTACTTTTTAGCAATCTAGGCAGTTGATATGTCCGAATACCACAAGTACGTTGGCTCAGCTTTCCAAATTTCTGCCGTTAGTCGAAACTTGTGTCTAAAGCAATTTGTGATATCTTTCATTGAAAAGCACGTACATTTTTAGTGTTAAACAAGCTATTTGCTCTTGAAAGTAGAATTTGGCCGAATTTTCTCAGCTTTTTTGCCGAATTTTAAAATTTAAACCTATAGCAACCCTGCTATCAAGGATGTTACGGTACAGTACGCATCAAAATCATTAAAAGGTACCTTACGACCCTCGCAACGAGGTACGGTACGCACAAATCAATACGTACCGTACCTATCAATGGCAATAGATGGCAGTGCGGTACGGCACCTTTTACGGTACAGTGATACGGTACGCCCTCTTCAACAGAGTACGAGGTACACAAAACTTAATACGTATCGTGCCGAACATCCTTGATGCCAATTGTAATGTTACAACTGGAATTTATGTAGCTGCAAATTTGCTAAAGATGGTTTGTTATATAACACAGCCACAAGATTGATGACTTCCAGAATATATATTATTGTACAAACCCTAAGCATAATATTGCTACCTTGCATATTATAGCAAAACACTATTGTCATCTTGCGTATTATAAAAGCAGTATTATATCCTTCAATAATCTATCACATTTCAGACTACGTTTCGCTATTATATTACAAACGTCTTTGGCCTTTTCAAATGTAGTTATTTCGAATAGAACACAATGATGATATGAAGGTTTAAACCGGTTGAAAGGTTCGGTAGGAGGCCCAAACCAGTTTTAAACTGGAATATTCGTACAAAAAACGCCCCAAACCGGATTTTTCTTCTATTTTTTGACCCCCCGAAACCGAAAAATTATTTCAAATTTGCACGGTTGTAAAAAATTCACAAAAACCATAAAAAATAAAGATTTCTAACCGTTTTTCTAGATTGGCGAGAAATGGATTAACAAGGACAACCCTTGCGAGATGATGCAATGTACTTATCTCAATCCCCACTCGAAGAAGACGAAGATCGACATCTTCCCAAGATATACTTGCGATCAGGGAGCCACAAGGAACCGAAGAGCTATCTGTGCTAACAACGAACCTTCCTACACTGCTACAACCAAGAACGGATGTTGTAGGGAGTCCGTGTGCCCATGTAAGCATTCCTACAGTCATAGTACACTTTTTTGGAATCATTTAAACTTTTTATCGTCTCTTTGACTGTAAAAAAATTTCTTATGTTTTGAAATAGTGACAAAATTTTGGGTTGTCAAAACTATTTTAAAACATGTAAAACATTATTTTTATTTTTTGTTTTTTGTCGTAAGTTGCCTTTTCAAACATTATTTTCATTTTTAACAAAAAATATACTGGCCCAAATATAACATGCTTTATTCATCAAACGTTTCGGCAATAACGCATGACATTATCAGTGATACAACAAAGCTTGCACCAGAAACGCAAGTATTTATGTATTTAAGTAAGGAAAAGTGAAGATAATAATAAGGTGCAACATGATGTCATAGATAGCATGGAAAGAGAGGCTGTTTAATTGTGGCTAAAAAAATTATTTTGCGTTTTTTACACAAAATGTTTAATGTTTCTTTAAAGAATCAGTTTAAGAATAACACGTTGCGTGGCATGGATATAAACAGTTTGATAAACAACTATAGAAAGTAAAAAATGCCATCCCTTTCAATTTCCACCCAAGCCAAATTGCTTCACCAACTTTCCACCGACTCCAAATTTTTGTTTTTTCGCCAGGCTCATGCGAATTGTTCGGAGATCCCCATTTCATCACCTTCGACGGCCTGAACTACGACTTCCAAGGCAAGTGTACCTACACGCTGATGAAGGAGTACAAGTTTAACGAGACTGAGATTCTGGTCGACAACGAGCTGTGCAGATGGTGGAGCGCAAGAGACAAGGACCTGTCGTGCATGAAATCCCTGGTTGTTCTTCACAAGGGCGATAATTACACGTTCACTGCTGGACAAAAGGTATTTTTACGTTCAATGTGCCTCTACGCCAGTGCGGTGTGCCGCGAAACACTCTTGTGCCTCGAGACGATGCTAGTAGACTACGTGTGCCGCAGTGTTTCTGTTATCAAACTTTTTTAGGAAACAAAAACATTTTATCCCAGGCCCATTTGAACGTTATGCAACAAATGGGCAATNAAATGCCATCCCTTTCAATTTCCACCCAAGCCAAATTGCTTCACCAACTTTCCACCGACTCCAAATTTTTGTTTTTTCGCCAGGCTCATGCGAATTGTTCGGAGATCCCCATTTCATCACCTTCGACGGCCTGAACTACGACTTCCAAGGCAAGTGTACCTACACGCTGATGAAGGAGTACAAGTTCAATGAGACTGAGATTCTGGTCGACAACGAGCTGTGCAGATGGTGGAGCGCAAGAGACAAGGACCTGTCGTGCATGAAATCCCTGGTTGTTCTTCACAAGGGCGATAATTACACGTTCACTGCTGGACAAAAGGTATTTTTACGTTCAATGTGCCTCTACGCCAGTGCGGTGTGCCGCGAAACACTCTTGTGCCTCGAGACGATGCTAGTAGACTACGTGTGCCGCAGTGTTTCTGTTATCAAACTTTTTTAGGAAACAAAAACATTTTATCCCAGGCCCATTTGAACGTTATGCAACAAATGGGCAATTCGCTGATCCAAATTGTAGTTAGACTGCCCAGTGTGCATTTATGTTGTTTTACAACATCATAGTAGAAAATTTGTAAAGGCTGATTCACACCAGATGCGTCTACCGGTTGTGGTACGTTTTTTGATCTTGCGACAAGCAGCGGGGCATTAACACCAGCCGCGA
>QXVZ01003875.1:0-34498 GCA_008931825.1 Phallusia fumigata
GTTTATATTTTTGTTTATATTGCCTGTTTTTAGAATGATCCTTGTAAGGTATTAAGCACATCAACAATGCGCCACATCATTTAATGATAAAACCAGATTCTGATACCCCAGCAGACCCACTGAAGCAGTTGGAACAACTATCATGGGTTTTTTTGCCAGAAGATGTTGTGCTGCAAATTTTTCAGTTACTGACTTGCAAGGAACTTGGAAGAATAGATAAGTTCCCCACCCCTGTTGTACAGTGTTTTCGAACAAAATCATACAAAATACGTGCTGTTTAAATGGGAAAATGTTAGCAGACGTGACCCTTCATGCAAACCGTTTATTAAAAGAAACAAAAAAATGTCACAAGGCAATGGTGTGATATTTTTTTACAGTATCGCTGAACAACACTTGGTGACAATTACAAGTGACTTAGACTGTGATAAAAAACAAAAAGTGAAAGAAATGTGAAATCACACAACGATCGAGACACTTCGGAGCTTGCTGTAACATGCTTGGGATGAGACAGCTTCTAACTATCAACAACAATTCTTCGCGTATCCAAGAGAGTTCATTTCTCTGGCAAGCTGGCAAGCAGTGCAAGGCCCACAGAAAGTTGTTGTACAAAAATCTTTGCACATATCACCCTAAAAAATCAAAGTTAACCAGTAATTTTGGTGTATCCTTTCAAACTAACACACAATCGACACAATGCCGCTTAAAAGTGGTGAAATGTAAATGTTTGTTTTGTGGTTATTGTTTGTTGAAAACGTTTTGTTTTGTTTTCATCTAAAGCGAGTTTTAACGATCTATTGTGCCATCTACACCAGGCCCGTTTTGGAACTTACAAATAAGGAAAACTGATATCATTGTATTATCCCATGCAAGGTGTTATGCGCCTAAAACCAAAACATATAGTGATCTTAATGGCCCTTCTTCCTGCATCAAGGGTCGTTTTCACACCATCACTGACACTTCCTCATTTGCAACCCTTATTTTAAAAGCTAATGGTGGCCTGTACTGCTACAGTCAGCAAATTTTACCATTGCTACTTTTATATTAATTATAGCATATAGCATGTCTGGATTTCAATGATCCCCTGAAACCTGGTTATGGATCCCAAACGAGCCCAGGTTAATGAGCTTTAGGGAAACACCATTTTAACTTGAAAATCATTTTAACAGTTTCTAAAGCACCCTGTTGATGTAAGGATTGCTAGTCCAAATAAGCCAGTTCACAAATCTTCNAAGCTAATGGTGGCCTGTACTGCTACAGTCGGCAAATTTTACCATTGCTACTTTTATATTAATTATAGCATATAGCATGTCTGGATTTCAACGATCCCCTGAAACCTGGTTATGGATCCCAAACGAGCCCAGGTTAATGAGCTTTAGGGAAACACCATTTTAACAGTTTCTAAAGCACCCTGTTGATGTAAGGATTGCTAGTCCAAATAAGCCAGTTCACAAATCTTCTTCAAGCCTCGTGGCGATCGAGGACAATATAACATTAGCGGTTTGCTTGCTTATAAAGCGATTAGGACTCACTTCAATGTTGTGACGTTCCCTGAAGGCGCTTCTCATTGGCCAGAGACCCGGTAAGCAGCAGTTAGTTTTGCCAATCCAACCCCCTCACCCACATCATTCTAACCGCCAGCTTTAATAGCAATTAAGAACTTTGCCTCATCTAAATACGTATTTGCAGTAGGCTACCAATTAAGCGAAGTGCCAAACGGACCTGCAGTTTTCGAAGGAATCGACATCAATAGCAATTGCAAGACGCGTTTGTTGGACCACAACTTGTTTCTTGTTAGTCTACAGCATTCTTGGTGTCAAAAAGGTGACCAACATCGAAAAAGTTCTAAATCTTGGCAAACCGATGTTGAAACAGTACCCTGAAATGCAAAGGCGGTAATTCCTTTCAAGTTCTTGGAAAACTCTGCGCGTTGTGTGCGTTAGTAAATTTGTGGAACTTGGCGTTCCGAAAAACTGACTTCTTGTCTGCAAGTTTCCTGTAAATTTTTGCCTGTAGTTTATAAGCAAGCTTCGCCACCGATCTGATTATAATGTCAGGACCTGCGATGCAGACTTTGTAGACAAAAATAAATCGCAAGACATAGTTTAAAGGCAAAACTATGTTTGGCAGGTTGTTGTCGAATTTAATGGTTTGTGCAGATTAGCTAGTGTGCACCTATGTGACCTAATCAAAATCCGACTAGTTTTGTAAACTACATATTAGGCTTTTTTGGCACCTATGAGATTGCATCTGTAGTTTATATTTTTGTTTATATTGCCTGTTTTTAGAATGAGCCTTGTAAGGTATTAAGCACATCAACAATGCGCCACATCATTTAATGATGAAACCAGATTCTGATACCCCAGCAGACCCACAGAAGCAGTTGGAACAACTATCATGGGATTTTTTGCCAGAAGATGTTGTGCTGCAAGTTTTCAGTTACTGACTTGCAAGGAACTTGGAAGAATAGATAAGTTCCCCACCCCTGTTGTACAGTGTTTTCGAACAAAATCGCACAAAATACGTGCTGTTTAAATGAGAAAAAGTTAGCAGACGTGACCCTTCATGCAAACCGGTTATTTTAAAAAACAAAAAAATGACACAAGGTAAATGTGTGATGTTTTTTTACAGTATCGCTGAACAACGCTTGGTGACAATTACAAGTGACTTAGACTGTGATAAAAAACAAAAAGTGAAAGAAATGTGAAATCACAACAACGATCGAGACACTTCGGAGCTTGCTGTAACATGCTTGGGATGAGACAGCTTCTAACTATCAACAACAATTCTTCGCGTATCCAAGAGAGTTCATTTCTCTTGCAAGCTGGCAAGCAGTGCAAGGCCCACAGAAAGTTGTTGTACAGCAATCGTTGCACAAATCACCCTGAAAAATCAAAGTTAACCAGTAATTTTCGTGTACCATTTCAAAACTAACACACAATCGACACAATGCCGCTGAAAAGTGGTGAAATGTAAATGTTTGTTTTGTGGTTATTGTTTGTTGAAAACGTTTTGTTTTGTTTACATCTAAAGCGAGTTTTAACGATCTATTGTGCCATCTGCACCAGGCCCGTTTTGGAACTTACGAATAAGGAAAACTGATATCATTGTATTATCCCATGCAAGGTTTGCGCGCCTGAAACCGAAACATATAAAGCTCTTAATGGCCCTTCTTCCTGCATCAAGGGTCGTTTTCACACCATCATTGATACTTCCTCATTTGCGACTCTCATTTTAAAAGCTAATGGTGGCCTGTGCTGCTACAGTCGGCAAATTTTACCACTGCTACTTTTATATTAATTATAGCATATAGCATTGTCTGGATTTTAACAAATCCCCTGAAACCTGGTTATGGATCCCAAACGAGCCCAGGTTAAAGACCTTTAGGGAAACACCATTTTAACTTGAAAACCATTTTAACAGTTTCTAAAGCACCCTGTTGATTTAAGGATCGCTAGTCCAAATAAGTCAGTTCACAAATCTTCTTCAAACCTCGTGGCGGTCGAGGACAATATAACATTAGCGGTTTGCTTGCTTAAAGCGATTAGGACTCACTTCAATGTTGTGACGTTCCCTGAAAGCGCTTCTCATTGGCCAAAGACCAGGTAAGCAGAAGCCAACGCAATAATTTTCACCCATTCGAGACGCCATGCTTCCCAGGTAAAAATTTCCACACCACAATACACAGCAACCTGATAAAATTTTAAGTTGGCAATAAAACATTGTTTTCCAACCTCATTTTTGACTTAACAAATGGACTTAGTTGTTTCAATACGGATACGGTATACGAAACATAAAGTATGCTGCTTTGCTGATATTTTAAAGAGATAATTAATAAACAGCATGGTGCTGTAAGTGGTTAGATGTGAAAATTTATCAACATCAAGTTTCGCTGAGTTTATAAATGCGCTGAAAGGACATATGCGGCCAAAACTTAGGTGCAACGCTAAATTAAAAGTAATGAATGAACTTTTAAAAATTACCAGTTTTACCCAAAGAAAGTTCGTTTGAAACAGTTACCGATTGTGACCACAAATAGTTTTCTCCCAAATTGATCATTTGATTAATATCTACAATTTGCAAAACACTGCAACAACTCACAACTGGTCATTTCGTCGCAACATTGACACACCCCAGATTGCCAGGGTTTCTTCGCTACAGGCTGTTGGGATATTACAGTTGTCGATGTGACGTATGTGTTGCCAGGCTGCTGTACCACAACACCAGGGGTGGATTGTTGATGAGCTTGTTCATCAGCAAACCTGTTTACCTGCATTAAAAAACTGATAAAACTAAATGTGGATTGCACTAGTCTGATTTTGAAAGATTGTTTTGGTTTATAAACTCCCCATTTTCTTTCTCGGCAAGCCATATTTTTAAATTTAAACGTAAGACACGGGAATATATCATCAACCACGAGATAACATGTCTATTTTAATACATGCTAGTTCAGGGGTTTCCCACCTTTTGAATGACCTGGACCTGTTTTTATAAAATATCGTTTTAAAGTGAACAAATATGTTCGTCCATATGAAGCAGATCTGATAGTACCCTGTAGCATGGTTTTTAGAGTTACGCTCGATTAGTCGTCTTTTGCAAGTAAGATTGTGACGGCTGGTATTTTCGTTTCGCTACATTGCTTTCATCCTATGTATGCAAAGCACATGGACCCACAAAATCTTTCTGTGGACCCCAAGGGGTTCTTGGGGCCCCGGTGGAGAACCACTGACATTTCAAGCAGCTTGACAAAAAACAGAAATGAATTGACCACAAATGTCGTAAAACGTACAATACTTATCTGTCTTTATCTACAAATGGCATCAAAAACAAAACCAAACACTAATGATCGGTATGCATACCTGCTCCATTGCAATCAGATGATCCTTTACTTGGTCATGCATAGGTTTGTAGCCACCTTCGTCTGCCATTTTGCTATCGATTGATAACGAGTTTCAATGAAAGCGCTTGAATTTCCTGTAGGCAAACTAGCCCCAATCGACAAGTTCTAAAGCGCAGCAATACTAAAGTTGAAACAGTATGGTTCAAAACTGCCTACCAGACCATGGAACCTGTAAATGCACAGAGACTAAATTGTTGTCGCAAATTCACGTCTGCCTCGCGAGGAAGCGTGTTATGCCTGAACCGCAGGTAACTCATACAGCGCGTCCGTTTGACATTGACGAGAAACCGAGGAAGTGAATCATAACGAGTCCTGCTTACTGGGGCGTCTGTTTGGCCTTGACGAGAAAACGAGGAAGTGGATCATAACGAATACTGCTTACTAGGGTCTGTTTGGTCTTGACGAGAAAACGAGGAAGTTGATCATCTCGAGTACTGCTTCTTAGGGTCTATCAATCTTCAATAGCAAGCACCATTATTGTACATTCGCAAACGGGCGTCCGCTTCGTAATTTCCTTTTTCCTTAATTTAGCCTTTTTCACGTGTTGCCGCAGTACTTAGCTCAGCACCTGCAGTATTTCCACACCTTGCCTAGTCTAATACTTGCTAGTTTTGCCAATCCAACCTCCTGGCCCACGTCATTCTATAACCGCCAGCTTTAATAGCAATTAAGAGTCTAAACACGTTTTTGTAGTACTAAGCGAAGTGCCAAACGGACCTGCAGTTTTCGAAGGAATCGACATCATTAGCAATTGCAAGACGCATTTGTTGGACCACAACTTGTTTCTTGTTAGTCTACAGCATTCTTGGTGTCAAAAAGGTGACCAACACCGAAAAAGTTCTAAATCTTGGCAAACCGATGTTGAAACAGTACCGTTCAAGACTAACAGAGAATAGAACCTGCGAACGCTCAAAGACCTCGATGTTGAGCAATTTGGCGTGTCCCCTGAGACGAAGCATGTTGTGCCTAAACCGCAGGTAGTTGCCTTGTCGGGCGCGGATGTCCTACACTGACGAAAAAAGGAATTTGATCATCTAAGTACTGCTTACTTGGTTTTATCTAGGCTATTAATTAGCGATCATTTCAATCACAAACGACCGTCTCGGCCAAAATAGATTCATTTTAGTTTAAAGCACATATGCGAGCAATTAAATTCTTAATCACAACAAACAACGCACGGCACAACTACACACTGAAATGCAATCTGTATTCGGGGAGATTTCAAAAACTATTGGTCTGCTTTGTACTTCGTTTGTTACTGCAAAACTGCTAGTAATGCGTTAAGCTAGGATGAAATTAGATAAAATCGTAAATGCTGCACGTGACGCATTTATAAAGGACAAAACTCGCAAAAACTGCAGATATGCCCAATTACAATTAGGCGCTTATAAACAACATGCGCTATATAACCTTCAGTTTTACTATCTGAACGCGTTGCACGCAGTGTTTCCCTTACTAAGCGAAGCACCAACTACCGAGGACATGCAGTTTTCAAAGGCATCGTCAGCATTTTCCTGACGTAATGCGCGCATCTTTTAATCTTCTAGTTTGCTCAACAAAACTAAATTACCAAATTAAGAAATCATTTTAAATGACCAAATCGGTAGAGTATGCATAATCAAACCAACTAATTTGTTTTACATGTTTTTGTTCATTGTACATGTGATGTAGTTTACGTTTACTATATTTTACGCCCGAGCAAATAAGTCACGTGGTCTCGAAACCCAGCAAAGCGTTTTATTTTGACACAAAAGACAACAACACGCGTTGACTGAACTACTGCTTGATCGCGACAGCCGACTGATTCAGGGTAAGTATAATTAGATAGTATTATCGCCTTTTACCCTGAAATGCAAAAGCGGTAAATCATTTCAAGTTCTTAGATAACTCTCTACGGTGTGTGCGTTAGTAAATTTGTGGAACTTGGCGTTCCAAAAAACTGACTTGATCTTTAATTTGCTTGTCCGTAAGTTTCCTGTTAATTTTTTGCCTGTAGTTTATAAGCAAGCTTCGTCACCGATTTCATTATATTGTCAGGACCTGCGATGCAGACTTTTCAGACAAAAATAATTTGCAAGGCATATTTTAAAGGCAAAACTATGTTTGGCAGGTTGTTGTTAAATTTAATTGTTTGTGCAGATTAGCTAGTGTGCACCTATGTGACCTAATCAAAATCCGACTAGTTTTGTAAACTACATATTAGGCTTTTAAAACCTATGAGATTGCATCTGTAGTTATCTTTTCATTTATATTGCCTGTTTTCAGAATGAGCCTTGTAAGGTATTAAGCACATCAACAATGCACCACATCAATTAATGATGAAACCAGATTCTGATACCACAGCAGACCCACAGAAGCAGTTGGAACAACTGTTATGGGATTTTTTGCCAGAAGATGTTCTGCTGCAAATTTTTCAGTTACTGACTTGCAAGGAACTTGGAAGAATAGGTAAGTTACACTCAAGAAATTCAAAACCTTAAATCTGATGTCAACATATTTAAATGCTACATAAGCATGTCACACTTACATGTTGTTGTGCATCTTAAATACATCTTACAAAACAAATAAAGTTGTATTTCAGGCCAAACTTGTTGGAGATGGAAATCCATTTCTGAAACAGAGTTGATTTGGAAACAAAGATTCATCACTGATTATAAACTTAACCATGATGTCAAACTCATGCCAGGCGAGCATTGGTCTCTTCTTTTTCCCTCTGTTTTTTCTGCATTTTTTGGTATTCCATTCTCTCTTTCACATGATTCGTGATATGTAATCCCATGAGTTAACCCACAAAAAACTTAGGTTTTAAATAAAAAACTTTGTTTGTAAACCCTTGCAAAAATCATGTAACTGTATTTTGAAACAGTGCTGTGGGATATCTATTCTTGTGTCAGAATTGGTTCATGTGGGGTAGTATGAAAACTTGCTAATGGTATTGTTGTTTTCTTTTCAAACTAAAAATATGGAAAATTACTGATGCAGAAGCAACATCTTGGAGGGCAGAGTATGAGAGACTTTCCGATCGAGCTCCAAGTCAAGAACTGGATAAAATCGAAGAACACACAGATGAAGTTTTACATGTTGCGTTTTCACACAATGGAATGATGTTTTCAACATGCTCAAAAGATGCTTACATAAAAGTATGAAACTTAACAGAAAATAGAAAAGTATCTTCTTGAAGTTTGCCAGTTTGTCAAAAATGACTTTTTTAGTACAAAGTGTTGAATTATAACAACTTGACATGGTACTGTGAAAGTCATGCACTGAAAATATATTTTAGCCCAAAATTTGTAACTATAAAGAATATGTATGTTGCTAGAAAAACGTAAAACAAAAACACTGTTTTTTAAATAACAATTCTGCTTCAGGGCAGACTTGTCAACAAGCCTAAAATGTCTTTGTGTATTTTCAGGCATTAGACTGTATAATACTATATCACACCATAGGAAAATATATTTGATGTTGTAATCTATGATTTCCAGGTGTACAATGCAGATTGGCCATTTGACACAGTATTTAGCAATCGACTTGGCGGTACAAACTCACTGTTTCAATGGAAATACACCCAACTATCGCAATTCAGTCCCAGTGATACACAACTGCTGGTTTCAGGAAGGTGTGCGGGCTCAAATCAGGGTGGAGAAATTGTCATCTACAATATATTTGCTGGAACCTTTACCATTCAGGTTAGTCCAGTGACTCCCGAATCCCAAACTGTGGTCAACAGAAAAACTTTTGGGCCCCTATAGAGTTTTGCATGCATAAGATGAAAGAAATATAGTGGAATAAAAGTATCTACTGGTATCGTCCACAAGGGATCACTTGTATGAAATGGTATGAACTAGTTTTATAAAATGATTCCACAGCTTTCAGACCACCGGGTTGTTCATAAATGGGGTATTTGTCTAGGATTGTGTACTAGGATTGTTGAAACAAGGGGTTTACAAAGATATTCTCATTTGCGATGTTATTTTATTAAAGCTGCTATAATGATAGTAAAAAACATTTTAGAAGTAAAGTAAAATGTCTTGTACACAATTTTCTGCTTTGAACAATCCATGATAATTTGCACAAACCTCTAGAAGAAAAATTGTTTTACTGATACCAAACTGCACATGCTTTTTGCATGCATTTTCCAAACCCTTTTATACAACTTGGTTTTTTTTGTATGTCTTGAGTTGTGCCAATCAACAGAAACTGACTCAAAGGAGGAAATTCAGTTTAAAAATCATTGTTTTAATCAGTTTAAGTTGTTATAACTTCAGAATGCAGATGTGTTCCAATTTTTTATATTCTCCACCTAAAAGCCTTTATCTTCATTAACGTCAGCATTTATCTCTGCTGTTTGGAGTCATTAGGTACAAGCTGACTACAGTGATGCAGTAAATGATATTATATTTATTTTAGGCGCGTGTTCGAATAGTACCATATGATGTAATGGGAACATGGTTAAATGAATCACATATTCTGTCAGCTCGAGCTCATATTATCACCTCTTCGCTTCAGTGCCTGTGTGAAGTGGTCCTGAACAAATCTGGACAGGTATGTTTGACTCTTTAATTCTTAAAATACATACATAAACACACAAAATAACTTGTGTGTTGTGAAAACAAATTGCAAATGATTTGACAATCACTGGTGTCCTCATTAGTGCATTACTGTTCGCAATAAAATTTGTTCACTATATGTTCTTTGACAGTTATGTTTTTAGTTAAGCTATTCTGTGACTTGTGTGCTAATTTTTCTAAATTTGCATAATGTGTAGTAGTTTTAAGGAAAAATCATAGCTTGCTATCCCATTATCATTTGTACAATTTTTGTAAGCTGTTATATATATTTTAATCTCTAACATCACAACTTTAGGCCAACCATTGCATATGTTAAAACATTTTTATGCTATGTGTTGCAATGTCGAAACTCCCTTGAACACGTGATTATGAGTCATGTAATGTATTTCAGTATTTGCTGCCATGATAAGCTAAAAAAACTTGATAAAAATATGCCGACACAGACAGCTGATGCAATAAATTGAAATTAACGTGGTAAAAAAACATAAAATGTGCATAGCACAGTGTAGGCCTACTACTAGTAAAACTTACTTACATGATAAATTACTGACATTTTGTTTCATCCTATAAAGAGTCTTTATTAAATGTTTAATCATGTATAGATACCAGGCATTGTCTGGTTGTGGATTGAAAAGACAATAAAATTGATAAAAAAGCTTATTCCAAACCATTGTGTCGGTAAAAAATTACAAAAAAAGACTTTGTGCATTTATTTAGAGTTTTAGTTAGAGTTCTACTGCAGTAATAAAAGTGTGCAGTGCCAATCATGCCTCCAAATAAAGAAATTAAGACGTAGCCTCTTGGAACTCAAGCCCTAAGATGAAGAGAATTCTGTTTTATTTGTATTTATATTTTATTTTCAGGAAGTGGAATACTTGTACCAGTCTACTGTGACCCGTTCATTTTTATTTCGGTGCAACAATTTCGCTACTGTTAGTTACCTCCTTGTGTCAGACCTCAGCAAGCCCATACGCCAGGTAAAACAACCATTTTTTTGCTTTGCAAATTACAGAGTTTTTAAAACTGAAGTTTATAAGGCTTTCATGCATTGTGTATGTTTTTTAAAGGCTATGTGGTGGGTCAAGGTACCTTTATGTTTCAGAAAAATTCGGAATATATTTCACTTTTTTTGCATAGCTCCGTTGAAGCTTAAAACTGTATTACAGAATGGTTTTAGTGAGATTTTATATTATGACAATTAAATTTTGCAGTGAATGGCAATCAGTGGCAATACCAAATCCTTTAAATTAGGAGAGGTATACAATTAATGTTTAATTAAAATATAGAAGCTATTATTACAAATTAATGATTTTTGCCCTTAATTAGCCTCTAAGCACAATCATTGCTTTTTATAGCTGGTATCAATACCTTCAAATTCCTGTTTGAGCACAGATTTTATCAAAATAGTTGATTACTCAAGTTTAGACTAATTTGTTGTTCGATATATTCACATAGGCGATTCGAAATAACTACACCGGCGACCTAACTTCAGTGCTTCATGCGATGCACGTCAAAAATCTTCAACAAGATTTACAAAAAGATAGCAACAAAACTTCTTTAAGCAAAGGTTGGGCAACATGTGTTTGCAAGTGTTTCAATATGTTCCTAAACTTGTGGGATTTTTTGTCAATTTTTTTTAGCCATTGTTAGCAGATGATTACAGATTGCTCAGGTTATTGTTGCTTGGTTGTTTGTGTTTAGAAATGATGTGATGTCACAGTCACATGTTTGCCAAATTAAAAATCCTGTCCCTTTACCCAATAATTCGAATCATACAAAATTGCATGTCCAAAACATTTGGAGAAAATTTTCTTTTTAATTCTGCAAAAACTTGGGAACAATAACTTACCAAGTATCGTTTAAAAAAGTTTAGGTTGTGTAATCATTTCAAAACAGTGCACCTCATCCTGATTACTATCCATACAAATACATCTACAATCTTCAGGGCTGTTGTGCGATGGCTGTACCAACGGTGATATAACGAACCACAATGTCAAGCGGGCAAAATGGACCTCCACAACATCACTGCCAGTTAAATCCAGTTGTTTCAGTTTTTGTTCAAAATCAAAAGAGGTAGACAGCGACATCGAACAAACTGAACCACAGGAAGCAAACGGACTGCTGAAATCTTGTGCCATGAACACAGAAACTAATAGTCTTCAGTATAATGGCCATGAAGATAATCAGTTGCATACAGACAACACAAAACGAGAGGTTGTGGACAAGTCCCAGGATGTGCTATCATCAGTTTTGTACTGCGAGAAGTGTGGAAAGAAAGTGAACTCACTGTTTCTGCGACAAAAACACACACAAATTTTCAGTGATGTTGATTCAAGGTATGTGAAGTACTCCTAGTTTGTGTAGAGTTGCAAGAAACATTTATTGTGTTCCAATATGAGCTTGTTATAAAAGGAAATATACATTTATTTTCATATTTATGCATATGTATTTATGTTTACATGTGATTTTTAGCGACAAATTAGTCAAGTTTTTCCTTTGTTTAATATGTTGAAAATTAATGCAATTTGCCATATTGTTGGGCCTTTCTTGATCTCTTTATTTGTACATCATCATGTAAACTTAATATACTACATATGAAATAATAACACAATATTTNTATTTTATCCTAAAAAGAGTCTTTATTAAACATTTAATCATATATAGATACCAGGCATTGTCTGGTTGCAGATTGAAAAGACAATAAATTGAAAAAAAGCTTAAGGATGTGCATTCTTGTATAGGTTGACTCTTGCAGATATATTTTGTTTGCATACTAATTGCTTATTCCAAACCATTGTGTCGGTAAAAGATTCCAAAAAAAGACTTTATGCATTTATTTAGAGTTTTAGTTAGAGTTCTACTACAGTAAATAAAGTGTGCAGTGCCAATTATGCCTCCAAATAAAGACATGAAGAGACGTAGCCTCTTGGAACTCAAGCCCTAAGATGAAGAGAATTTTGTTTTATTTGTATTTATATTTTATTTTCAGGNATTAAAAATTGCGGTGCTCGGTACCGAGTACTCGGGTTCTGGCTCGGTTCGGCCCATCCCTAGTAAAAACCAAACAAACCTAATACAGAATATGCTTTCAACTTCAACTTAGTACATTTTTGTAATTTAAATTTTTGTTCACATTTAATGTAATGTTTCATGGAAATTTTTATCCTTGTAAAGTAAAAATTAAATAGATGTTTGTTTTAATGAGTTTACCAAACTTTGATACAAAAATGTTTTTTTTATTTGAGGCGCAACAGTAAATCATAGCTTTTAATAGTTATTCCAAACTTTGCGAGCATTATTCATTAAGGTCTTCCTAACACAGAGGCTACCAAAAACCACTTGATAATTTAATTGAATCAGATTTGAGCCGAGTAACAAATTGGAACAGCCTGTGATCCTCTATAATGTAATATTAACGTGATCCCACAACCTCCTCAAGATGGCAGGCAACACTTGTATATTGGAAAGGTTTGAGGCTCTAATCCCATCTCACCTTCTCAAGTGGTATTGCTCTAGCTAAGTGCAATCCGATGGGTTTTCAAAAAAAGTTCAAAAAATTTCCATTTAAAAAAAAAAACTGTTGAAATAAAACAAAATGGACTTTCTTGTTTGGTTTCTTTTGAAACATTTTAACACATGAAATGGTTTTGAAGGTATAAAGATGTTAAAACAGGAGGAATGTAGTAAACTTGCTGATGCTGATCTTGGAAATCTTTTATCTGGAAATGATCACAACAGGTGGCTATGAAATATTTTTTAATGTTAGTTTATTATCAGAGAAGTCCCAAAACTACATGAGGTGGACCAAACTTTGCTAAGCATTGCTGATTGTAGTGTTAGGTTTGTGACCAAATCTGCTGAACAATCCTAATTTATTATGAGGTGAAAGTCACCACAAAACGCTTACTCATTGTAATTGGTGAATTGCGACATATGAACTCACCTTTTTGAAAAGCTAATATTTGATAGTTTCAGACTTCTTTATGCAGTGCTTGATATATTGTTACTTCATATAGCCTTACCAACACTAAGTATTAACAGGTGGAATCGAATTTGCTGTTAGGTTGTCTGATAACTTCAAATTTGTTAGTATCGCAGCAATGACTGCATAGTAAAATAAGCTTGTAAGGCAAAACAAGTATTTCATGACTTGTGACAACAACTTGATATTGATAGGTCGGCGTTAGATGCAGACACATGGGATCATGTACTTGAAATGAATGGACAGTGTGTTGGAATGACCCTTTCCCCTTGCAACAGGTATTTCACTATATCCTCTACAATCACTGCCTAAGATGCCTGTATATACTGTAATTGTGTTCATTCTCATTGGTTTAGAAATCGATCATTCTCATTGGTTCAGAAAAATATCTTGCATTCTCATGGAACAAAAATATACTTACATCATGGTTAAAATTAAAACAAAAAAATGTGAGAAAACAACAGATCTAACATTGCCGGTAGAGCCACAGCCTGCATGGCTCAGTCGCTTGAAGGGTTCAAATTTCGCTGCAGGCTAACTTTTTTACTTTGCACCGTGGTGCATAGTGGCCTCTGTAGTATTTTTTTTAAACTTTTAGATATCTGTATGTGAATGTGAGGGAATGGATTGGTAGTTGGGAGGCAATATTACAACAAAACAACCGAGCTCCACTGGAATCTCCACAAATATCGACCATGATCAAGATGGTTGTGTTTGATCTTATCACCATGAAAAAAGTGAGTTCAAATTCTAATTGCTGCACTGGAGAAATGTGACTCTGCAATCCAATGCCAGATTAGGTTCCGAGGTTAGATTAAAAATGTTTTAAAATATTTCAAACATTTTACAATGAAAAAAGAATAATAATGCAAGATTTTCAGTTACAACAAATATTTTCTGACCCAATTTGAAGAAGAACTTACAAACTAATTGCGATCTCTATTTAACGTCAGGTTTCAACAATGCTCGGACACAGCGCTGTTAGTGATGTTTTCTTTCTTCATTTAAGCACCAATGATCTTTATGTGGCCAGGTACCAACATTATATGGAAACTAAGTAGGATCAGTTAAATTTGGTTATTTGTCACAATGAGTTACAATGTGTGAAATGTGTGTGTTTCATTTATAATAACATAAATATCCCATGTTAAATTTTGTCAGCTAAAAGTTGATTTGACTAAAACTGTTGAAGTCATTCACAAAAAAGATGTTCAAAATATATGCATATTTGGCGCTGTCAGTATCTGATGAAAAGAGTGCTGGCAATAAGGTTTAAAAGACAGAGAAATATAAACATTTATGCAGGCACTAATACAAAGCCTAAGTCTTCACTTGCCACACAGAAAAGTGCTTTTACTATCACCTTCTATGGACCGAAATTGATTTGTTTAAATCTGAATTGTTTAGTTTAAGGAAGTGTTGACACATCTTTTCATGACAAAACTGTATTATATGTGCAGTGGTTCAGAAGATTCTCGTGGTTATATATGGGATCGGCATTACAATACGTCAGTGTCATCATTACCGCATGATGATGTCGTAAATTGTGTCGCTGTGAACCCTCGTGACCCTTCGATGGCGGTATCAGTCAGCGATGACAAGACAATTAAAATCTGGAGATCCAAGGCTTTTCACAGGTAAATGAAAAATTTTGGAAGAGTGTTGCTTCTTGTCTATAGCTGTATGAATGAATTTTAAGACTAAATACATNAATAAGAACACAACAATCAACAATAACTCAAAACAAAACGTTCTAATCACAGTGTTAAAACTGGGCAGTATAAATGAAGTCGCATGAAAGTTCCTAGTTTGGGAGACTATTCAGGCATATTTATTCACAATTCGGACAATAAATTTGCAGCACATTTTTTTGTAACTGACCTGGCTCGAAAGCTCTTTATAGTTCTAGCTCAGAGCCCCCAAGCCTAACGATGGCTCTGATCACTCATTCTACATCAGAAAAATCACCGACGCTCACTAAACAGTATGACACTAAGCTCTCTTTTTCATTTCCCTTGACCAAATAAAAATCATTTCCTTCAACTTCAACGCGAATAGGCTTTCCATTCTCATCTCGTGCCAAAACTCCATCATCCAAGTTTAAAACGACTTCTGTTGGAGATTTGCTTCGCTTTTGGTTGGAAACTTCTGAGGTAGATTCTTGGTCATTGTTGGATGTAGTTGGGTCTGGGGATTTTATGGGGCTGGTACTGGGTGACTGCAACTTGGGTTTCTTTGGTGAAGGAGACTTGCTGCTGTTTGCTTGCGTCTTTTCGAGGGGCTCACCTAAAAAATTGGCTGTTTAGTTGTTTATCAAACACAGATAAAGGACTGATTTGAAGCTAAACACATATGCAACAATAGTTTGGATTTGGCTGCCATGGCAACAGGACAGTCCTTAATAGATCCCCATAAGTTTGGGCAGAATGAAACTTATATGGTACCAATTGTTAGCATAAATGCC
This sequence comes from Phallusia fumigata, assembly GCA_008931825.1. Taxonomy (NCBI): domain Eukaryota; kingdom Metazoa; phylum Chordata; class Ascidiacea; order Phlebobranchia; family Ascidiidae; genus Phallusia; species Phallusia fumigata. The sequence goes on from QXVZ01003875.1 coordinate 15,912, forward strand.
TTTGCCTGGTTTCCAATTTTTTATCTTCTCTCTTATGAAAAGAGTGAACAATGCCGAAAGACATTGTTTGTTCAAAACAGTGCATGGAACGTTATGCTTGGCTCTTATGCAAATTCCTGGGATTGGCTTAAGGTCATTTAGGCCAAGACAGGATCAGAACCCACAATCTTTGAAGCACAAGGCAGTCATGCTAATCACTCCACTGTGTTGGCTGCCAAAATGCAATTGCAGAAACTTAACAACTTGCCTTCATTTTGAACTGCACTTTCTTGGCCGGTTTCACTGAAACATACAAAATTTGTTTACTGAATTGAAATGTTTTTTGCATTAGTTGGTACTCCTAATTTGGTAAAACAGACATTGTTTTTATTCACTCCATGTGCTTAGTATTACAAATATACAAATATTTCTATTTGTTTTCTTCATCACACAACAATTTTACCCATTTGTGACAAAATCCACGAGACTTTGATGAAATTGGTTAGATATTGTAGATTTTTGCTTTTGGGGTCTCTTCGCTGGTTTCAATATTTCTAAACACACATGACACAAAACCATAAAATACTGTTGAACTCACTACAAGTAAGTTAAGTGGTTGCTTTTACTTTTGTTTTTCTGCTTGGATGAGGCAGCTCGTGTAACTCTTTTAACAGGTGAAGAATTGCTAAAATTTTTCCGCTTTCGCAAAGTTCTGGTTTTGGATTGGTGTTGACTTCCAGTTTCAGGCCTAAATGCAAGAAAAGACAATAATGTCTACACACACCAATATTAGCAAATTCAGATGTACTAAAATTCTTGATTTACAGTTTGAACTGACTTAATACATAAAGCCAAAACTCCCCTATGAAAATTTAGTTTATAAACTGTATGTTTATGTTATTATGTTAAGAAGTGAAACTCAGCACTTCTAAATGATAAACATTTTGGCCTTAATATTCATCACTACACTAGTTCATCACTAGTTCATATTCATCACATCACTAAGTCATTTTTTTAATACAAAATTCCCCCAGGATTGGGAATGCTTGCATTTGCCAAACTCAAACAAAATCTTGCCCCTTTTACATTATCATTTAAACTAAATACAACAACTAAACAAATATTGGGTTGTTTTACGTTGTGGTGTCTTGATCATCAACTAGTAGTTGCTCCGTAAGCTCGACACTTTCAAATCGAAAGGTTTGCAGTCTAAACAAATGGTCATCGCATTCTTTGTACCTGCATATGTGTACAAGCAAAAAGAAAGTGTGTTTGGATAAAAACTAGTTGATAGCATGCAACAGCTAAGCAGAGACTTTGAACTGCAGACAAAAAAGATGGAAACAAAAGTTACATTATCAGTTTTGCTTGCACTCAATAAAAACCTCAAACAAACATTTGGCTAAAGTGTTTTATAAGTGCTGAAAGAAACATTAAACATAATAGAAGTGCAAGATACCTTGCATTTAAGGAACCAAGGACCAAATGCAATGTACAAACAAAATCAATTTCTTATTAGTATGACCAGAAGCCTTAATGTCATTACAGCAACGAAAACAATGTTTACTTGAATCTTGTGTGTCCTGGAGGCCAATGAAAGCTGTGAGCACTTCGTAGATGGTTTGTCAGTTGATGGCCAACTCCATATTTCTTGTCACACAAGTGGCAGGCATAGCATTTGTTCCTGCCTTCCTACACAGACATTAAAACTGATGTAGGATAATTGTTCTGGTTTGCTCATTAGGCATAAAAATGTGTCTACATGAACAGTTATAGTAAATCTTAATTTCCACATTTTTGGAAATTGCCAACATGAAACTAAATTATTCTATTGTAAACCATCAAGTTGATCTGAGTTAACACCACCACTAATACATGCCCAGCACATGGGAGTTTTAGTCTTACAAGATGTTTGGTTCTAAAATGGTATCGGAGATTCTGTAAAGATCGGACAGCATAGTCACAACCGGCGACATGGCATTTGTATGACAAGTCTCGTCGATGGAAACCCATGTGCACTTGTAAGTCATATGAAGCTTTCGACCTAAAAATGAACAGATATGATTTTTTTACCTTTATTGTCACAATGGAATTGAGGAGATATTTGAACCAAATCTTTAGGTGAGGGTAACTGATTTATGCAGCTTTTAGGCATTTTTCAGCGTGCCCAGCTTATGTTAAGGCACATCCTCAATTGATATGCCAAAAACTACAGTGCACAGTCTCTAATAAAGCCAGAATGAATTCTGTTTCAGCTTACATACATTGGACAACTTATTGTAAAGTTTGGCCAAACCCAAAACCAAATGACTTACATCATGATTACGTAAACCATACTTAACTGTGTGTTAATTTCAATTAGCAGTATATACATATTTTGACGGGTAAGTATTACAAGATTTATTAAAAGTGCAGAAGAATAATTGTTGTAATACTTAATAATCTATGTACCTGTAGGGGCAAAACTGACAAGCGAATGGTCGTTCATCTGAGTGTTTGTATCGTATATGATGTTTGAGCGCAGATGGGTTTGGACAGGTCATTGCACATTTCGGGCACTTGTAATGGTTCACTGTTTGCAAAAAATGTTAGTACGGAGACACACCAAATGTCAAAAACTGTAACTGTAGATTTTGTTACCATGGTGTCGCATGTGATCCTTCAACAAACGTTCACTCGCAAATGTCCGGGAACAGTGTGTACATTGAAAGCAATGACCTGAAATACACATGGTTTCTAAGTAGTGTTTGTTTCAGATTTACATGCCTAAGTCACTAAGGCTTTCTAATGTGATTATTGACATAAAATCTAAAGCAATTGACAAATTCGCCATAGCTTTGTAAATCTTGACAAAAATAAAAGATGGTTCTGTAATAAGCAACTTACTTTCAACGCTTATTTGTCTGCTGAGGTGATCAGCATACTTCGTTTTGTTGACATACAAGTTTCCACACCAAGGACATGCATAAGCGCGTTCCTTGGTGTGTGTGCGGAGATGTTCTCGCAACTTGTACTTGGCCGCACTTTTCCGGAGTGGGTTTGCCAACTCATAACTATATGTGCAACCTGAAATTGAGGCTCAATATTAGGGCACGGCAACATCATAAAAGAATTGGATGGCAATTAATGCAACAAGACAGAAGAACCAAAACATTCACCTTGCCAGAATTCACAGGTCGTGGTGAAAAGATGTAAGAAAGCAAAACATAAAGAAACCCAAGAACATACATACCTTCCCAGTGACAAACAAAACCTCTTTGTTTGTTTGGTAGCATTTCATCATCAGTGATATGGTCATAAACATGCATATAAAATTGGTCGGGAATGTCACAAACCTGTTGAGATTTAAACATTTATGTATCTGCTGATCATATGTGGAACTCATTATTATTGATGACTTTTCAAATCATTAATGATTTGATACTTGTTTAACTATTAGGGACTGGGTCAGGCAAACTTTTATGTCAAGGGCAGGCAATGTATGAAAGATATTGGAATGTTAGAAGCAATGTTTATTATCATGTAATAAGTAATGCTTTCTAAATTAAAGAAAAGAAATTGAAATAGCGTATATCCTAATTTGAGCCAGATTATAAAGACACCACTGCATGTAGCATAAAACTCAAGTTTAGTTAATTTCTAAACCAAGTAGACCAACTACAGACATAATTTGCATGTCAGTTCATCTGAAACTTCTTGCAGTGGAGTGTTTAGTACTACTGGCACAAAAAGGTTCTTAAGCATGAACAAACCATGTCACAGTTTTCCCAGCCACAGTGAAACCCCTCTGGTAGTTCTGGAATAACATTGCGATTGTGTAATGCCCGACACTGACCCAACTGTTCCTGTTGGTTGCATAACATACCCCACCATTTCAACTGAAAAATATAAAAATATTCTAAGTAAATTAGTAATTGGGGTTATGTGACAAAAAAACTCAAACATTCCAGCCAGATTGACATACAAGTAAAGTAACCTTGACCCATGAAATCACAGGCAATTAGCAGAAAAGCTGTTTAAATAAAGGCGGTGTAAATGACATAAAACTACACTACATACCTTTGTATGGTAACCATGAAAATAAAGGTGTCTAAGTAAATCTTCTTTGTCAGTTGTAAAATAGGCACACTCAATCCAACGGCACCCAAGTTCGAAACCTACAAAACAACAATATTTTAGTAGTTATCATACATACCTTTAAGCAACGTAGGGTTTGTGTTTACCTTCAAACTGTGTTGTTCCAATGTCCTGGTTGTAATGTGCCTCTAAATGAAGATAAAACTTTCCTAAATCGTCAAATACAATTCCACAACCTCCCCATTCACATTGTAAGTGCAATTCATCAAATTTTACCGATTTGCGTCCACTTTTACCCATAATGACTAAGTTACTGTGAGAAATTTAGTTCCTAAAATTAGAAAAAACATTGGGCCTTGTTTAAACGCACATATATCTTATTTTTTTGCAACGAAACTTATTTTTTATGACGAAACCGGCACGAATGCCAAATCTGAGATCAAATACTTCGGAAAAACGCAATATCTCCCGCCAAGGAAAGCCAAAATAGATTTCCCAAAGAATACCCCGCGTAAAGAAAAAAAATCCTTTTTTCGTCGTTATGCTGGGTTGAGGCCAGATGTTTTGTTAAACACGTGGTTAACGAGACTACAGATCAAAACATTGATTGAAAAGTTGTCGTGTTTGGAAGTTATGGAAGACTTTGACAAGGCTGCAGTTACTCCATGCGATATAGTCGAACTTTTAAAAAGCAAACAGCCTGTTAAAGTTTGCGCCCCAATGGTGCGTTATTCGAAATTAGCGTTTAGAACTTTAGTACGCAAATATGGATGTGATTTAGCGTACACGCCGATGATTGTGTCAAGTTCATTTATAAAATCGAAATCTTGTCGAGACGTGGAGTTCACCACCAACGCGAACGACCAACCGCTGGTGGTGCAGTTTGCAGCAAATAGCGCAGAAGATTTTGCCAAAGCAACGGAATTAGTTTATCCCTATTGTGACGGAGTTTGTCTGAACTGTGGCTGCCCGCAGAGATGGGCAATGGCTGAAGGTTACGGCGCCAAACTGCTGCAGGATCCAGAACGTCTTGCTGCATTTGTAAAATGTGCAAGAAACCGAATTTCCAACTCAACTTTTTCGATATCAGTAAAGATCCGACTTCATAAAGACATTAAATGGACAATTTCACTTTGCAAGTCCTTGGAAAAGAGTGGAGTGAGTTATATTTCTATACATGGAAGGACCACAGCAGAGCGTTATCAGCCTGTACATTATGATGAAATAAAACTCATCAAGGATTCAGTTTCAATTCCTATAGTTGCTAATGGCGACATCACCACTATGCAGGACGTTCAAAAAATCCATCACATGACAGGTTACTGATCCTTCATGGAAAGTTTTGAAATAATAAATCTGTTTCAGTTATTAATTTTATGGGGTAGCGTAACAGTTTAAACTTTACAACGCTTATATAGATGCTTAAAATGGCAAAATATGGCAAAGTATATCATGTGGGGATTTTAATATGCCCTATCAACTTTTTTAAGTACTGTATGCCTTGAACTTATTTTGCTTTTAAATTTAGCGCCACAAAATCTTTCTATTACATATCGTGTAGGCTAACAAACTTACCCTTTTCCAATAATACTGGCTATGTATTAAAACAGCTGCATTGGTAATTTTTTTTTCAGGGGCAGATGGTGTAATGGCTGCACGAGGAATTCTTTCGAACCCTTCGATGTACAGTGGCTTCCAACAAACTCCAATCGAATGTGTAAAAGATTGGGTTGATATTTCCCTGAACCTTGGGACTTCATTTACTTGCTTTCATAACCACTTGATCTACATGTTGGAAAAAGTAACTTCAAAACCAGAAAAAAGAATTTTCAACTCCCTGCAAAGCACTCCTGCTGTTTTAGAGTATTTAGATAAATTTCTGACTGTCTGAATGTCTGTTTTACCAAATAGCAGCCAGGAGTCATAAAGTCCTGCCTTTATATTGCACAAAACATTACCTCAGTACCTGAGTGTGCTGGCTGATGTCAATTTAGCTGCCCTGTTGTTTTAGTGGTAAACCTAATGCTTGTAACACATCATTTTATGTTCAATAGTTTTTACAGGTTATGAGGTAAAATTGTTGTTGATGACTTTGTATGTTTATGATTACATGTAGTCCAGAATATTTATTTTTCAATTAAAATCATGGATCCCACTTTTAAGTCACAAAATCAAGGTGATAAAAATCCGCATCATGGACGAAGGAGGTTTCATGACATTCCATTCCATACCAATGGAACATCAAGTTTACAGCATACTGACACAAAAGAGCAAGAGGATATTATGAAGTTTATTGATGCAAACATTATTGGAAAGGACACAGTTTTATCTGGGCCATTCGGATTAAGGAAAGTTGTTTATTGTGACCATATTGCATCTGGAAGGGCGTTAGAGTCAATTGAAACTTACATCAAGGACAATATTCTTCCTAGTTATGGAAATACTCATACAACAACAACTGTTACCTCTCTGCAGTCATCAATGTTTCTTCAAGAAGCAAGGTAAAAGTTGAATTTGCCAAAAAAATGTATTGGAATTGTTTTTCAAGTTATGAATTGAGCATGTAATTCAAGTCTTTGTCAGTCCAATGTATGGAAGTAACTTACTAAAATACATTCCACAGCAACATTTTATGGTTTTGACTATGTATTAAAGTACTGCGTATATCCGGGGTCAAGCCACACATGCAACGGTTGGCACATAAGGTGAACATTCATAACATGCCAAGTAATTTCCAAGTTCATATCCCAATACATTTGTAAGCAAAACTGGACAACCTCATTGTTTTTATGGTTAAGTGCAGTGCAACAGCAGCCACAAGCGACAGAGAGCCTGTGTAAACCAGCCTTTAACAGATTGTTTCGATTAGTCCAGTAAATGCAGAAAAATAAAGCAGTGATGTCATAAAAATGGCAATTAAAGGATTTGAAATTTTGACAAAATTTTAAAATTGGCACACTGCATTCGAAAGGTTGCCAATGTCATCCAATCTGTAATCACGCATAAATAAAGGTAAAAACAAGAAGCTTAATCTTTTTTCACCATAGAAAAGTTTAAATTTCTTACAGCGAAAATCTGACATCTGAAGCCTGATTAGCAACACCTAGATATAGTTGTCCCAGCAACCAGTGTTTATTATGTGTAGATTGATGCTCCGAAATGCTGTACATGCTGATGAACATGATGCTGTGATCTTTGTGGGGAATGGAGTCACAGGGGCTGTGGACAAATTAATTAATGCTTTGAACCTCACTGAGCCACCAGTGGTTTTTGTCGGCCCACATGAACATCATTCAAATCTTTTACCTTGGAGAGAAATTGCTGCTAAAGTAAGTGATTTGTTTTCATTGCTAAATAACCTTTGAGTGTGCAGGTAAATGTAAAATGTAAGTGTAAATATGTCGAAGGGTTTATGTTAAATAAGGTTTGGTTAATAAGGGGGAATGAGAATGACAAGGCATGGCAAATGTTATGTTGCAGTTTGTGAAATTCAGCAATGTTCAATCCTAATAGGTGAGCATAGGCGTTGATTTCTGTTGTGGCAGGGGTGACAGCCACCCCATTGGAAATTTCTGGGATGGTGGTGTTTATGAAAGTCTATGTTGCGATGGCTGGAAAAAGTGGGAAAATGGGAAAGCTACTTCTTGGGAAATTGGTCCTAGTCGTGGGAAAGTTTTTCAGCTGTTAGTGTGACAAGTGGACACAAAAGTTAAAAATAAATATCAGGTGGAATAACATAAATGTGCCAGCTGTTATGAGTTAGGTACAACCGCCGTTCTCATGAAACGTATGTCTCTGAAAGACTGACCAAACAAGAATGGAGTTCAGTAAAGAAGTGATTCATTTTTGAACACTTGATGTTTAGTTTCAATGACCTAAAAACCTTGATAATGATGTCTTCCTGAGCTTAAATTGCAAGTATTCCATGGCAAACAGGCTTTAAACAAATGCAGTAGAAACAACAAAACCAAAATGAAGACACTTTTTGGAATACACTTTTTGTGCGAAAAGTATATGAGTGGTTTATACTTCTGTTTAATTAATTTCGCCACCCCACAAGAAAAAAATTTGCTAAAAAATGGCACCTATGTCCGTGGGGGCACTTGGTATTAAAATTTGGACATTATGAGAAACCACTAGCTTGTACTACTATTTCATGTTATTGTAATCAAATTTTAGGTGATCCGCATTAGTGAAGATGAGTTGAGCCAAATTAATCTTCGTCATCTAGAGGAAGGACTTAATTCTTACAAGGAAACTGGTTTAAAAATGGTCGGATGCTTTTCTGCCGCATCTAATGTAACAGGTGAGAATTTTGAACATTTCTCATGTTCCAATATTTTTGGTGTTAAAAGCAAACTCACCCTCCCAAGAAATTTTCGTTGATGATGAATTGAAACAAACATATGTTATCAGAAGAACCCATTACTAACAGCAATTGGTATTTCCATTTTTTATGGTCGAGTATTTTTTTGAAAAATGGTATAAAATGGTATGGCACTCTTCTGCTGTATGCAAGTCTGATGAATGGGTCCTATCTAAAAGGTGTTTCAACCTGAAAATTATTTTGCCAGCAATTTAATCTTGATTTCCAAGTGTGCTAAAGTTTTGTAGACTTATAGAAGTTCATACATTTGTGTTTTACTAAAAATACTTTTGTTTTCTTTGTCAGGTGTGGTTGCAGACACCATTGCGGTCTCATCACTGTTACACAAGTATGGGGCGCTTGCTTTCTGGGATTATGCCACTGCTGGTCCATATGTAAACATCGACATGCACCCCTTGTCAGATTGTGATGCTTCTAAAGATGCTGTTTTTCTGTCCATGCATAAGTTTGTTGGAGGTGTTGATGCCCCAGGTATTTACTTCGTTTTTTGTAGAATACTGTTAAAATGTTTTGCAATAGCGAGTGGAAATTTTTTAAGGCGAATAGGGTAGTGCAGCCAGATTACGGCACTCCAGTTTGTTGCAAGTAATAGGCTGAAAACCAATGTCCTGTCACCAGATGCACTAGTGGGACCTTACAGGTCGAAACAGTGTGCACTGTCTGCAGCTCACCTAAAAATGTTCCCACTTTCGACTTTTCAAAGAGGTACATTTGTATGACGAAATTCACCTATTATAAGAAGACAGCTTATTGCATTGTTACCTTGTAGCAATGTTTATTCGTATGGGTTGAACTTAGAATAATCTCAACTGAGAAAAAGCGAGAGAAATCATGTAGCAAAAAGAAAAGGCGCATGACGTACAGTTAGCTTTATCAAGCATGCAGTAGAAAACCCTAAGTTGTCCAATTGACCTAATCTTTATCACCATCCAACATTCACTGAATTGTGCTTGAATATAACTTTAATTGCTAGGCCAAGCAGTCAGCTCAAATCACCCCTCAACCATTCATGGTTAATAGAAACAGTTTTTCATGAAGGTGTTTTGGTTGCCAAACGATGTCTTTTTCGCAACTTGGTCCCATCGAACTGTGGGGGAGGAGCAGTATTTTTTGTGAGAAGAGATGACCACCGATATCTTCAGGATGAAGAAGCTCGTGAGGAAGGGGGAACCCCTCGTGTTGTTGGATGTGTTAGAGCAGCTCTTGCTATGGAACTTAAACAGGTGAGAATACCTTATGTGCAAACTGATGGATCTAAAGTAGAAATCTCGTAAGTGATACCATTTTTGATAATGCCGCAATTTATTTTCTTGGTGATGGACGTTCTATTCTGCATGAGGAAACACACAAGAAGTAAATTGTTTGTATGACAAACTTTTTTCCATGTTTTGATATCTTACTGCTAAAAGCATTCGACAGGCAATAGCTTGAACCATGTGGGTTTGTCAAGTTATTTTGACTTTAGGGCCAGTGGTTTTTCTGATAGATACCCTAATATAGATGTGTTTTGACACTTTACATTAACTGTATTTGGAAATTTAAACTTGACCATCCCATCTTTGTTATAGGTCCCTCCTTTATGATGTGTGATTAAATTCCTACATTTTATTTAATAATCAAAGCAGGGACACTTTATATCATCATCTTTAAAAATGTAGGAAACATTTTTTTTGTTTCCAGAGTGTTGGCTCCACAACCATTATGGCAAAAGAGTCAAGACTGTACAGGAAAGTCGTTAATAGATGGAAGCAGGAACCTAATCTTGAAATACTCGGACAACTGGACCAACATTCAGAAAACCAGCTTGCGATATTCTCATTCATGATATTCTGTCCAGAAACAAAAAACCATCTTCATCATAATTTTGTGGCTGCACTTCTGAATGACTTGTTCGGAATTCAGGTCCGTTATACTGTTAAGTGCAGTGTTAAAGTGAAGTTTATTCATCAGTGGGTTGCACTCAGATTGACCCAGTCTTTTCAGCTTTAAAATGACTGTGAATTTGGACCTATAAGTAAATCAAGCTCAGTAATAGTGGATAAGTTAGGGTTCTTGTGCAGTTGGATTCTCATTAAAACCTTCTTGCTCACCCCACATTTGTTCATTTGTTGGTTCATTGCAAGTATCAGCTTTTGTGAATATTGTGACAATTAAGTGTTTCAGGTTGAAAGATTTAAGTAACTAACATTATTGTTTAAAGTACCATGCGTAGTGTTACTCTTCATCTCTATTGACCATCTTTTCCAATATAGTGACTTAGCTTCAACAAACTGTTCGGTAGATACTGTGTAGTAAAACTTAATAATGCACTTTCTACTTAGGCGCGGGGAGGCTGTGCATGTGCTGGACCATATGCCCAGGATCTTATGGGAATTGATGAACGAAAAGCGAGGGAATTTGAAGAAGCACTGCTAGAAGACAGGTGTGAAGATTTTCTATTGACACCAACCTAGAGTGTAAAAATGGGCGGACTTCCATATTTTGCTTTGTACAAGCATCATTTACTCAGCATGGTAACAATATGGATGGGATAAGCATCTTCGTATTTAAATGCCCAAGGGTTGACAAAAAATTAATAAACATGATAAAATACAAAGCACAAATTCAAAATATACTGAATGAGCTATGACCCAGATGTAATGCTGTTTACATTAGAATAAATATCTGTTTGTTATGGAACAGATTTGTATCCATAACATCCAGTCTTATAGTAATTTTTGACTGATCTAAATTTGGTAATCTCAAAACACCAAGAAAAAAACAAGTTTTAAAATTTCGGACCATTCGTCCTGCTGCATTTAAAACTGTTAATAAAAGTAAAAAGCTAAAATCAGGAAAGCAACTACTATTACATGCCCTGGCAAATAATTACCATACAGCTAAAAGTAACAGTTGTTTAAAATAAGATTCTATGTGCCTGACAAAATACTAATTTTCCCTTTTTTTACTTGGACAAAGAATTGTGATGGAACAAAAACATTTATTTACACGTGCGCACAGATTTGACCTTGGTTCCTGACTTATGGTAACTGACCCTTGGCTTACAACACATTTTTTCTAGTCGCCTTGACAGGGTGCATCTACGACGACAGAGTGAATACTCTCAACATGAAGTTTTAAGACCCGGTTTCGTTCGACTCAACTTCTCGTATTTTTGCTCTGACGAGGAAGCAGACTTCATCATTGAAGCAGTTGCCATGGTAGCTCGTTGCAGTTGGAAGCTTCTTCCCCAGTATATGTTTAACCCTGAGACTGGCGAGTGGAGACACACCAGGCATAAGGTTTGAAAGTGATGGTATTGTAGCATTGTAGTGTGATTGTGGACAAGGGTAAAGCAACTAGGTTTTCTATTCTTAGTATGGACTGACACCAATGAGAGAAATCAGTTTATAAAGCGTTTTTTCCGTACTAGATTTTGAACATTAGTAAAGTGCTCCACTATTTGGTAAACACCGAAACATCAAAAACTCAGATACAAAAATGGAAATGTTTGACCAGGCTTCTTGCCAAAAAAACATTTTATCAATTAAAATTGGTCCCTAATTTTGAATTAAGCCTGAGAAACTAATATCAGTTTGCAAAATTGTTTGAGCCACTTTGCATAGGCTGTTTTGTCTCAAAAAGTTTTGGTAAAAAGCCCTGTTTATTGGTTGAAGACTTGCTGTTAGATCTTGTTATCTTTAGGTTTTTGCTGATCGCAAGTGGTTAGGTCACATTCGATTCACAGGAAATGGAATTAAATTGTCACATGAAGTTGACTGCAAAGATACACCACCAAGTTATAATGATGTGCTTCAATATGCTGAGAAAATATTTATGCAGCCTTTGAAGGTCAGTACGACTTTTGATCTGTCCTTGATGCAGCTTATTTAGTAGTATATAAATGGTTGTGTTGGACGAAGGAAGCAGTTGCTATTCTGAATCAAGCTTCCAACGTTTTTTACACCTTGACATGTAACTATAACGTCCACATGAGATTGTTTACCTTTTGGCAGGGGTACGAAAGTAAACTGCCTGACCATCAAATGATGTTCGGTGACGATGTCTCGCATCTACGATGGTTTCTGCTTCCTTCTGAGGCTCAACAACTTCTGCAGAACCAACCATTGATTTTACGACCACCAGCGAATGTTTTGAAAGTGCGAAGAAAAATTGAACCTCTTAGCCAAAGTAGAATCGAATCCAGCGTAAAGGTCTCTCAGCATCTGCTCATTGAAAGTTTGGAAAATCGACTGAAATGTGTAAAATTTTCAATGAATGAAAAATCTGAACAAATCTTAAATGCAACCAAACACTTTCCGTCAAATGAGATTGGTTTTAAGGACCAAGAAAATCCACATTTTAACAAGAGTCACATAACAGAGAATCAAGAGAGTCAGCTATTTCAAAAAGACGTTTCTTCTTCTAATGGCGAAGATGCCACCACCAACACAACTTGTAAAATGCGAAAACCAACTTTAAAGTCAAATGTTGAGATGTCAGCTCAGTTTGTCTCACCTCCAAAAAGGCTTTTCAAATTAACTGCAGAGGCCATTGGAGAGTTTGAAATGATTCAAAACAAGGATAAAGTTCTGGTCTGCCTGTCTGGAGGCAAGGTTAGTCTGGTTTAAAAAATACTCATAATAATGAGTTTGATAAGGTTTTTAAACCATGCCTGTCATATACGTACTTCATCCCAGAAAAAACAATGACATTATTTACCACTGGGTGGTGCTAAGTTCTCATTTGTTTCTTGCTTTTTCAAGTTCTAACTTTGGTTCGAACCGCGTGAAAAAAAAATTCTAACTTTGTGAATGTTGAAGTTAATATGTGAATTTAGTTAGTGGTGTAAAGGCTTTTAGGGAAATAAACATATTGCTAAAACCATAGCTCACAAGATGTTGTTTGTGACACATTTTTTATTCACAGGACTCTTTATCCTTGCTCCATGTTCTACATCAATATCAATTCTATGCAAAAAGCTGTGGTGTTGAATTTCTACTTGGGGCAGTAACTGTTGATCCCATGACATCATCATATGACCCTTCACCTTTGATCCCTTACCTAAAAGCATTGGGTGTGCCTTATTTCTATGAAGAGCAAAGTAGGTTGTCAGCTGTTAAAAATGTAAAAAATATTTTTAGGCTTTAAGTGGGTAATGAAAATGAAAAAATATCTAGTTGTCTACACTTGTTTTGAAGCATCTTTTAGCTACCATGGGGCCTTTTCCCAGAAGGGGACACATATGGTTTTCACTCTGTTTTTTTTATGTCTAATATGAGCTTGTTCCACATGGTTTTGTCAAAAAGAGTTGTTCCACTTTTTTTTAATTTTTACACATGATAGATGGGTATATATAGTTGTGCACTGACAACTTTTTACCCCAGTTCACCCATTGGATAGTCCATCCATGTGTTAGGATTCACATATTTTCCTCTTTTAACCCCAAATATTGAGTTTTTGTTTACATGACCTTTACTTACATACTAATCCAAATGTATTGAAATGTTAAACGTAGATATTAAGGATGCTTTTCATCGGTTGTTTAAAATTTTAGCATGATCCGTCAAGTATTTACCCTTACAGTACGTGTTTAAACGCTTTAAAACGACCCGACTCGTAGTGATTGTTGAGTTTACAACACAAGCGGCGCATTGCCCATCGGTTGACAACAGGCTGCTACTTCACACCTAAACGGGCGTTCATTCAGGGCGGCCAGACGACGTTAGCTGAATAAAATTAGGCTGTAATGTGGTAAACTTAATGCGTTTGATATTTTGCCATGCAGAAAACACTGCGGCACAGCAATTTTAACCCGAGTCATTGCAACAATAGATCTAAGCCATTAAAATTGGGCGGTGGAAACTGACTTATAATTGCCAAGCACCAAAACTGTAAAATATCATCAACAAAAATGTAATTAATACAGAAGGTAGTTCGAAATCGAAACTATGATTGTGGGGCCTGTTGAAGACAAAAGTCGAACATGCACCCATATAACTGCTGACATGTAAGTGCTTAATCTTTGCAGATATTTTGGAGCAAGCTATGGAAACTTCCGCAACTTCCATCTGTGCCTTCTGTTCTCGTATGAAACGAGGCCGTATCTACGCATGTGCGCGTAGAGAAGGCTGGAACGTTCTGGCATTCGGCCAACATCTCGATGACTTGGCCGAAAGTTACCTGATGTCCGCATTTCACAATGGATTACTACGTACAATGAAAGCTAACTACACTGTGCAGTAAGAGCATGCTTGTCTTTTGATGCTAGAATATGCTTGTAGTACACACTGTTGTATAGTAGTTGCTAATAAACCGTAGATGATCCGTTAGTTTTTGCTTGGTCAATAGGCCGTATACCACGATGCCCATCTACCTTAAATAAGTCTCTCAGTTTCCGCAATGTAGTTAAACAAAGTAAAGTATCGTAATTTATATTCGTCGTAACCCTAAGTCAATATTCTGGTTGGTGTGTTTCCGAAAAACGCACGACACCCACATCTGTATTTTCACCAATCATCAGTATTGACCGGCTAAACATGCAGACAACAGCCTTTAATGGTTGTAGCAACGTATAGCACGTTCAAACCAAATTTCACTTTGAATACCTCCTCTTTTAAATAACGTTGACGGCTGTGCTTAATTCAACTTAGTGAATTTGACATCCTGTTGCCCTTTTGTTTCAGGGAAGGCGACTTACGAGTCATCCGACCTTTTATCTACGTTCGTGAAACTGATACAAGACAATTTGCTGAGTCAGCAAAACTGCCGGTGATTCCTGAGAACTGCCCGGCTTGCTTCGAAGCTCCCAAAGTAAGATTTTCAACATTTGCTGTTTTGCTTTTGTGGCCTTGAAAAATCTCAGTGATTGCCCTGGCGCTAATGGTTGGGTTATTTTGTTTCATTTCTATTGTTTATTCTCAAAAGACCGGAACCAAATTGTTGGAAATTGGTTAGTTTCTTAATGGTATCTCAATGACACACGAGTTTGAAAGGTAAAATCGGGTTTTCTAACGGGCTTAAAGCGGTCGCTCGTCGCGAAGCTTTTAAAACACGCCTGAAATAAAGTTAAATGCCAAATGATTCTGACACCTATATTGGATAATGTTCCGCAGTTTAAAGCAGATTCCCAAACAAAATTCTTCACCTAGTTTCCAAATTTGAATAAAAATTGGCTACAGGTTGTCTATACAAAGCCGTTACTGTAACACTTGATACAGTTTAGTGCACTAAGCTCGATGTGAGGACCTCATCAGAGATTTTAAATTTATTTTTGTTTTAAATTGTTGATTCTCATTGTGGATCACAAACTATTGCTAGTGTATATGTCCCCATAACGCACGACACTATTGCCTGTGTTTTCACCAGTCATCAGTATTGACCGACCAAACTAATTTTAACTTGAGTTCGATCTTTTTTAAATTACTTGACCACATTAAAATTACAAAAGATTGCTGAATAAAGAAAAATACACTGACAAAACTTTTTGGTCACACATTAAACCTTTTTTTTGTGTTTACTGTTTGTAGGAAAGACATCGAATGAAACAGCTTCTGGCGTCGCAAGAAATAATCCATCCCCGGTTATTTAACAGCTTAAAGGAAGCAATGCATCCCTTGTATGCTAAAAACCGAACTGGATTGGAAAGTACCTCAAATCAAGTTTTGTCCCAATCACATGAGGAATTATGACCGAAAATAGTGGTAACAGATCAGTGTAAATTGGTAGATATAAAATTCTTTCTTATGATTAAATTTGTTAAAATTTTAGGTGGCGGTTAAACGTATAAAATGCTCCACTAATCAATCAGCCATCGTTTTTCAACAGTTTTTTTATTTCGTCTTTATTTCGCAATTTGCCATGGAAGTGGAGGCTTGGCCTAGATTCGATCATGTATCGTGGAGCAGTTGCCAAAACTTTTGCTTAAATCATCTGCACTTATCTGAATCACCCAATACACCATCATATTTTTTCAATAGAAGATGTGCCACAAACACCACCATGACAATAATAATAGCAACTATATATAACACACAAGCGCATAGTTTCTGAAGTTCAGTCGACCCGTGAAAACGGCGTACTCGCATACTTTCATCACTTCACGCTAGTGTCTCTTATCCCCCTTTCCTCATTAACCATTTCTCTTCAGACAAAATTTTCACTTTTTGCAATTTACTAAAATCTAAGTTGTTTTGCTAGTTCTGCTTTTCTCAACATAAAACCGTACTTTGTCAGCTAAGAGGTTTAGCCACGTGATCCACGTTATACCCTGCCATTAATCACAC
The DNA here is from genome assembly GCA_008931825.1 of Phallusia fumigata. Lineage (NCBI taxonomy): Eukaryota > Metazoa > Chordata > Ascidiacea > Phlebobranchia > Ascidiidae > Phallusia > Phallusia fumigata. The sequence goes on from QXVZ01003875.1 coordinate 32,619, forward strand.
ATGTGCAGAGCGACACTTCTCTTTGTCGTTTATTGCGAGTAGCTGGTTTCAAAATAGCCGATTTGTGCGGTATCTATGATTTTTTATTGACCGCCCAGTTTCTTACACTTTCTGTTTTGTTTATTGGCATTTGAATAAACTTTGAGTCTTACCACTTTCACGTTTGTTACAGAACACAACATTTCGTATACATTAGAACTAGAACAACTGAAACACCAAGTTCTCACAGCTTCGCGAAATCTTGGGCACATTGTAGGGTGGCAGAACAGAATTTTGTTTTGTAGGAGAGTATTGTGAGTGCGTTGTGACAGTTAATATTTTCAGCCTGGGCACGTTCACCAACATTTCCTTGATAAAAATAAATTCCACTTTCTGACAGTTATACCTATGGTAACGTTTTGAAGTTCAACTGATAAAATGCAAAATTTTATGACTGAAAAGCAATAGTAGCAACGTATACGTTTTGACCCTTTCCAGAAAATTCGATTTCGGGGTTGGGAAAATGATCGAAACCTATAGAAAACAGACGATTCTGAAGAACACTTCATTGGTCAAAGATTACACAAAACTTTGTTTTGAGGCGATTTGCTTTGATTTTCCTAACACAAGAAATGGGGGTGCGGGTTTTTTTACATGCAGGTAGATTGTAAAAAATGAAATGTGAACCTTGATTACGCAATGCACTGCTGTCGTCGAGAAACATGTATCACGAAACATAGTAATGTTACAAAATAGATCTGTAAGCACACGTGAATAGTTTGACCAGACACAGTGCCGGGTATAAAACTCATTTGGTTGAGTTTTTTTTGCTTGGTAACATTAAAGCACTAAAGCAAAGATTTTAGCTCTTTAAGACTGGTTCCCCCATTGGGGTCTTTGGGCAAATATATCTAACAATTTTTTAAGTGAAGTGTACTGTATACTACGAGCCATAGTAAGTGTTTAAAACTAGTTGTATCTGTGACCATAGATAATCAACTGTAGATAAACGTCATAAATTTGAATGGGCAAAATAGCACTTCCATGTACACGGAATTTTTTTAGATATTTTCTTCAAATATAATAATTGCCTCGTATTTGGAAAAAAATATGTGGTGCCTCTTTCTTTTGATGCCCCGAGTGCGTCCCTATGTTGCTGAAAGGTTATAATCTAGTCCGGACTCGGATCCCGGTCGCTTGCTACTCTATAGCAAATCTTCAAGTTACAAACCCTGTGCTTTCGCGGGAATAATACGTACTTTCTATTGTCTTAATTTTTATCTTGTGTCAGACAAAATAATAAAGGACATTAAAAAAAAAAATAACGGGAAATTAAGAAAAAGCAGCAAAAAAATTTATGTCATTCAAAATTTTTTTTGAACAAAAGTAGTTTCGAACGCAACCAGCTATGTTGCCCACTAAATCACCTTGGAATTTCGCAATGTTGACCAATCGGATCCACAAAATGCGCCACGCCATCACCAATTGACACGCTTGAGGAAGTTTATTGACGTCACAGCCAATCAGCTTTCGAGCATCTTGTGCGTCGAAGTCCTTCTTCTCTTGCAAAGTCATTTGCTTGCTGGGGTTGGTGCCGTGCGGAAGTGAAACGCTGGTGGTGTTACAAGGTAAATTTGCGCTTGTTCTTCCTATACTGTGATGTAAACATAACTTATTGTTATACATTGGAGTGTCTTTATTATGTTTAACAATTTGGTGCATTAAAAGTAATAGTTGGATAAATGATCACACTTGCGTTAAAACAAGTGTCGTTTAAGTATTTAGTGCATTTCATCAACTATTGTCCATTGCATGTGTTGTTTACTGAAATAGTTTTTAAAACTTGATTTGCTTTAAATGTTTATGTTTTTTGCAGTATTTATTCACGTCAACTTGACATC
>QXVZ01003880.1:0-24009 GCA_008931825.1 Phallusia fumigata
GTCCAACTGACGCTTTCCTGACAATGATGACTTCGCCCAGCTACACAAATGAATATTTGTAACGGTCTTAATAATGGCTCAGATTGCGAAACAGTTTGGATCTTTTCTAATTGTCTTGGGTTTTTGGACGACAAACAGATCAGTATTAAGAGCCATCCAAAAGTTCGCTCTAAGTTTTACAACTCCAGAAAAAGGTTATTTAAACAAGTTTCGTTCTGCATAACCATTTGCAGAGTTTTGCAACTGCACTGTTGTCCTTAGTTCTGGTGGCAGTGTGCCTGGTTTTGACTGAAAGTGCAAGAAAATCTCCACTGGTAACTAAGTCCCCAGGCGGTTCTATATCTTCAAGTGCAACGAAAGTTTATGGCAAACGACATAAAAATATTTGCAAGCAATCAAAATTGTTGTCAAACATTGTCTAAACCAGCAAGTTTAGGCCCTATGTGGTATATTAACCTTCCAACTGCTAAATTTATTTTCGCAAATCCAGCATTTTGACAGGTCACTGATTTCTAACTTCTACAATATCGGTTGGAGATAGCTAATAATTAAGTTTCTTAGGCCACGTTGTTAGGCTTGAAAGTTTCCACAACCTTTTGAAAATTTCATTGGGCTTCGGTAGCCATCGTTGGCGTTTTTCAGATTATTAAGTTCTCGTCGGTTTGGCAGAGTGCATCCGGTTTATCAAAATAAGGCTGATACCGCAAACGTAGTAAGATCAGCATTACAATAGCAGTATGATAGAAATTACATAGGAGCATACATGAAAGTTAAATGCACAGAGCCCAATAACGAAGACACAAAAGTTTGGTTCAAGGAGGTTTGTTGCACCAGCCACATTGGGATTTTTCGTCGCTAGATCATAACTAGGCAAGTCTCTCAAATATTAACCTTGGTTTATTCACTTTTATCCAAAACCTGGAACAGAAATCCTTTACCTCCGACCTCTCTTCGACTCAGTGCCTCTGTATTCGACTCATCTTGAAGTCGTAAAGTTCTCAGCGTGATGCTACGTACAAACAGTAAATTTAGTTACCCATTCATTTCCAAATATCTAAAACATGAAAATATCCACTTTTAAAGTTTAAATTTGGGGACATGTGTAGTATGGGCTTAGCTAATGTTGTTGGAAAAACACATTTTATCTCAAATTTGCGTTTGCTCACCGTGCACTTTGGATGAAAAAAAGAGATTTGTTTTCAGCCCCATGGAGTTCATACCAGTCCGCTTTTCAGCGGATACAATGGCGCCTATGTTGAGTAGAACGTTGTCAAATACAACTAGAAAAGTGATATACCCATATTATGTTTCCAAGTATATCATTTCAATGCAAGTGTTGGTGAAGGCTTGCAGGTTAACCTGCTGTAATCTTTGGCCGCTATTCAATACCCGCATTAGATTAGGTCCCTACGTTTTTGGCATTTTATAACATTGCTTCTTTTTGTACAACACGCCTTCATATGTGTGAAGTAGCTGTCTGATACCAATCGCTGAACGCTAAATACCTTCTTTTTTTGTTTGGAGGTTTGATGCATTATAAGTCGGAAGTCTTCGTCCAATCAGCAAGCCGCATGTGAAGACGTCACCCAGCTACGCAAGCAAACTTGTCATATTCAATGAGGGGGCACAATCATAGCCTTGAAAAATTTGCTGCAGAATTATATGAGATGAGAATATAAATTTGAAAATGACGATTTTCAAACAATTGGTTTTTGCACCAAAACTTTTAAAATAATTGTGGATCCTAATCATACCCTAAAAACTTTTTTTGAACAAATAATAAAGTAATACACCCATTTGCGGAAACTGAGCTCGTTAGGCAACCCGCTTTGCGCGTGCATAATCGAGCGCTATGGTTGACTGCACGAAGCTCGTTGGGAAAAACGCTTCTACGTGCAAAGTCATGCATGTAACAAGCGCTATGGTTGACTGCACGAAGCTCGTTAGGAAACCCGCTTCAGCGTGCATTTTACCTGATGTCTCCAACGGTGCGGTGGGTTGCGTCTTATCACAGATTATTGGCGACAAACAACATGTGATTGCCAACGGTAGCAAGGCCTTGTCGAAACCGAGCGAAACTACTCAACGACGCGCAAATAATTACTTGCAAGAGCTGTATGGACAATGGAGTGTTTCGCCGAATACGATTTTGAGCTAATTCACTGCCCAGGCAAGAAGCATGACATCGCCAACGCCTTAAGTCGATCATTCGAAATAAGTGACGACCCAATGCCATTACCAGTAAACAATAGCGAATCCGCAGCATTGTAAACACGGTGAAGTATTATCACATGATTTCAGAAAAGCAAAGAGATGGTCCGCCGAAGAAATCAGTAAAGTACAACAAGATGATCAGGAAATATAATCTGTATTTGGGTGGATAAAATTAGGGCGCAGGCCACCTTACCGAACGGTAAAATCTTTATCTACAATGACAAAGCATATGTGGGGCCAATTCGGCAGATTACGCTTGGTTAATCAAATTCTTTATCAAACAGGGGATCAACCGTGTGTTTGTGTGGATCGACTCATCTCCCCACCAAAACATGAGACCCGATGTGATTTTTGCTTTGCACGTTTCTCATCACGGTGGAGTGGAAAAATCCTGTCCCAAAGTTTGCGATCGTCACTTTTGGCCAGGGGGCCGTTCGGATGTGAAAGCCTATGTACGAAGCTAGTTTCATCGGGTGAAATAAAGCCAATGTAACGGGACGAAGTCGATATTATGGGGCCTTTGCCCATGCCGGTGTGTCCTATCAGTATGTCCTGGTGGCATGCGACGTTTTTAGTAAATACGGACACAAAAAGATGGTTGACAGTTCATGTAAGGACACAAAAATCCTTAGAAGTTGCCAGCGTTGTGTTACAAAGATGGCTGAGAGTACATGTCGTTCCAGACGTTATTCAATCCGATCAGGGGTCATCGCTTCGAGTCATCGCTGGTTAAAGAACTGGTGCGCTTAATGGGTTTCCGGATAGCCCGAACAACTGCATTTAACCCCCCTCCCCTCCCTCCTCTGAAACGGGGGATGTGAAAGAAATACTCGCACTATGAGGGCGAAAATTCGTAACTATGTACAACGTGACGAGAAAGCGCTTTGTCCGTAGTAGTTGCCGCCCACAACACAAGTGCCTACGAACTATCGCCACAATATCTTCGTAACGCCCACAATTTGCGACTTCTAGCAGAATGATAGGTGCACCGTCTGACGAGCCACATCAAGAGGAGCAACTCGGGGGTCTTTGCGAGAGATATCATTTAGGATGAATTGATCACAGAAATGTTCGGCGGTCGTTGTGATGAAAAAAGTGATGTCACCATGTGCCTTCTCCACTGATCAGCCAGGAGACATTTTTACATTTTTGCCCACAAACTGCAGACCAAACAAAGAAAAGATGTCTTCTTTGTTGAGCACCCAACATACAATTCGGCCTACAAACTGCATACCAAATCATGCCCTTTACATTGATCACCCAAAAGACATTTTGCCCACAAACTGTGGACCTACCAAACAAAGATGCCCTTTATTAACAGAGCTTTTACCACACCATTTGGTTTTGTCATATGACTGTGAATGACTTGATAGTTTTTAAGGGACAATTCCACTGCCTCTTCATCCAATCAGCGCACGTTCTAGTCGTGACGCGCAAACGCACGCTGCAATAAATGCTGGGGCAGGGTCCAACTATTTTGTTCCTAATTTTTCCTTTCTGATTATTCTAAATATAAGAAACACACAAGCTCACCAATCTTCTTCTTGACCAAAGTGGACCATGGCGAAGTAGAAGGACCGACCAAGCCTTGCTGTCGAATTTTGCGTGTGCATATGAAGTACTGCAAAAAAAATTAGTAAATTAGTCTTGGACAATAATTTCAGAATTTAGCAGAATTAGTTCTAGTCGTGATGCACGTTGTAATAAATGCTGAGACACAGTTCGATTAATTGTTTTCGTTGGTTACTTTACTCATTATTCTAGTGATAGGAAACACACCGTTCTTCTGACCAAACTTTAAGAACTGAAACATGAATCCGTAGGACGAATCAGGGCTTGATTTCGAATTTTCAGGGATCAGGCATGTAAGTGCATGTAAAGTCCTGTAAACAAAATTAGTGGTGAGGTTAAACAAAGGTGCCTTAACATCCACCGACTATCTGCTGCATTACAAGTTTTGACAATTGATTGATAATTTAAATCCAGGTAACCAGAGAGGTCAAAAATATACATCAATGACATAAAGCTTATAATTCAGACAATCTTTACAGGATTTCAACACTATCGGGTCAACATGGGGCTCATCAGTCGAAGCGAAACTGAAGACAATTTGCAACTTACTAATGATGGTATGTTCGTCTTTTCAAATTTAGGTATTTGCATCAAAATTTTACATTTTGGTAAACTCGGGAAACAGTTTTGCACAGCTTCCGATGCCATCCACCATATATATGAAAATTGGAAGTAATTTGGAGCATTTTTTTAACCAAAATCAAGTCGCAAAATTCAAACACAGCAATGACCCAATTACAGAAGATTTTTTTAACCTGATACATGAGTTTCATGACCTTGTGGTTCTCGCCCATCTGCACTTAGTTCTTTTGCTCCGGGCTTGTGGCTCATCTTAAAGTTGTATGCGTCAGATGTTCGTCTCTTTCTCATCGATAGAAATACAGTAATTGTGGTCTGCACAGAAAAATAATAATCTAAAAAAATTGGTGCCATCGACGCGACTGATTTTTTTCTGGCCTGCTTTTTTGCTGCGGGTTTTGAGTCGAACATGATGTTCTGACGAAAAAGCTTTTTCACCGCCTTCGGTTAAAAAAACGATTGCCGAGCGCGGGACTTTGACGCCCATTGTAATCGACCCTAAAAACAAAACGATCCGTTCAAAGGATTGTTCCAGCAAACCTCTGTGACCGGATTAAGCGCTGTTGCGTGGGGTGTGGGGCGCGGACCAATAACTGATCGCGCTGCACGCGGAAGGGGGTGCGGAGGGGGGCGGAGGGGGCGGTGCGATGTGGGAGACGCATCTTCGAGCCTTGGAATGACCTGAACGCGATCAACAGCCAGGTGATTTAGTTTGGTGACCCTGTGCACCGCAGATAAAGACAGACTTTGGGCGAGCGACCTCAATAAAACGACGTCCGGCAGTGGGTGCAAGTAAGCAAAGAGCGGAAGGACAAACTCAGCAGGTTTTGTTCGGGTGACGTTATATTTTGATGACGTTATATTCTAGGCACCAATTAACGCGAGTGTAAAGCATTCGGCGTACAACGGGGGGCTTCCGACCGAAACTATTAAACTTCGACGACAAAAATATCACTTTCCTTAGAAAAGTATTGTAAAAAATTAGAAGTTTAGAACTAAGAACAAACACGCCACAAAAAGCAACGTTCGAAACCAGTTATAAGCTAAACATGTAAATGTGCAGACGGAAGTTTAGCTTACTGTTTTAAGAAAAGTCTAAATGTTCGAAAAAACTATGATCAAGACAAACTGAAACTGCACAGTCGCATCAGAACTGTACATCAGTCCTCTCACCTTCATTCAAAACCGTGTATGGAAATTCTTCGTCTTCGGTTTTTTTAGTGCGTTTGCATTCGAGCGCTCTACTTTCATCTTGAAGTCGTGTGACGTCAGGTGTTCCACCCAAAGCGCCCGTTGGCCGTAAGGATTTCGGGATATGAGGTCTGCAAACAGAAATCCAGTTGAAAAGCTTTGGGTGGTTTGGGCAATAAGGTAGTGCAATTGGCCGCGCGCTTCACAGTCGTGACTTAAACGCGAGTGTAACCCAGATTCCCGGCAATTTGGTTCCTGAAGAACGAAAACCCGTGGTCGGGTTCATGTGCGTTTTGTGGTTGGGAGAACGTTAAACGCTCCCTTTTAATGTATTTTCATGCGAGGGGATTCACCGCCGCGAGGTTTTTCAGCTGCAAGAAGAGAAAAAACAGTACGCAAATAATGTTTATAAGGGTCACATGGTGGGCGAGGAAGAGACAAAGTCGGTGCTGGAAAGGTGATTGTTGCTACTGTTATTCTACGAGACCAAGTAAACGTGGAAGTTTTCTGTGGGAGCGCCGCGTGCATGCTAAACGTTTGATAAACTGAGATTAGGGGCGATCGAGCAGGTAAGTTAAACAGCTCTGCATGCGCTGACCGTGGTAAAGGGTTGTTCGGGGTTGATAGTTGGGTACACGTTTTGGGGAAAACGAGATGCACCGCAGAATGAGACAAACAAGCGCAAGCTTCTTGACAAAACGCTGTCCGGCAGTGGGCGCAAGTAAGTAAGGAGCGAGCAGACTTGACATACTCAGCAGGTATTGGTCTTAAAGAATTGAGAACAGGCAAAGGTGGGTCGGTCGGGTGTGGCATTTTATTCTGAACACAAACTGACATGGGTGTAAATCATTTGGCGGAAAGCGAAACCTTTGGTTCCGAAATTCAACTAACACCAGTCGACAGATTAAAATATTCGCAACTTATAAAGAAGTCTGTTTTGTACAAAATGTGCAAGATTAGTAAAATGAGTTTAACCCGAGGACGTATGTAGTTCGCTGTCTGCCATACCGGCGCCACACATTTTGTAGGAAACAGGTTTTATATATAACAGCAACAATTTGATCACCATAATCATTTTCGTTAAACAAGCAACGTTACTCAATAAAATGCTTTATCTGTCGGTGAGTGTCGTTGTCTTGATGGCGTTTAAACGCACATTCTTTAACACCATCACATTGCAAACAGATTTGGGCCACCACTACACAAACACAGCTTAATTTTCACAAGCTGAATGTCAGCCCTGCAGCCCCCTAAATGTCCGTTTTATGCGCGAAACACCAGCGGTCTGTGTCCAACTGCACTGCGTCGGTCGAAAACCCTTTAATCACTTTTTGCGTTCAGGGCAGAACAAAAGGGGGCGAAAATACATTTTTAGGTTTAAAAGATCATAACTTTAAAACACAAACTACACAAACCACATATTATGGGATTTAATAAAAAATAAGATGCCTATTTACACACAAGTATAAAAATTCGACATAATTTACTTTGCATCGCAGATTGTCTTCGTCATGATTCTTTCACTAAACCAAGTTTGCGATACTGCTGTCGACACTAAGCACTTTCATCCTTAATCATAACCAATTGTGACTAGTCATTTTCTTTCTCACATCAAGGTTGTTTGTCACACGACGCCTTTATCTCATCCCGTCGAGCGTTTGCGAGATTGTGCTCGCCTTATGTACATCTGGACAAATTTAAAGAAATATAACGGACATTTTGCAGGACAATTACCACAAAAAATCAAAACAACATCTTTTGACGTGGATTGTTCATAGCTTAAGTGGTGCTGTGTTATTAATTCGCGACATGCCAATACAGGCAAATATAAAAATTCGATTCTTTATTTGGCTATTTGGGTTCATCTGGAATAAAACAGCCATCAATGCTCGAGAAATCGTTTCCAGTACAATTATTCGCAAGAGTTTCTAAACGTCAGCCTTTAACCTTGAGTTTAACTAACCAATCAATTGCTAAAGTACGAGTTTGGATGTTTGATTTATATTTTGACCTTGTATAGCTAATGAGGCTACACGGCCAAAGACGCAATGACGCACTTCAATGGCACAAAGCATACAATTGATATATAACTGGATCAATACATTTAGAATTGAACTCATTTGTGAGAAAAGCGGGCCTGCGGGGTAACTGGGCAATTCTTTTATTATTAAGCTTTGTTGGGAAACAGCTAAATTGAATTTGACTAAATTAGTCGCATGTTGCTGTACCTATAGACCTTTTAAGTTGGGTCCCCTAGTTATAATAATCGGACACGTCTCTCATTTAATAACCTTGGTTCTTTCACCTTCATCCAAAATCGTGTGTGGAAATCCTTTGTATTCAGTCTCGTTCTGATTCAGAGCCTCAGCGTTCGAATGCTTCGCTCCCGGCCTGTGGCTTCTCGTGAAGTCGTATATAGCCAGATGTTGCACACAGAAAGCACGTTGGGCGTAAAGTCCTTTAAGAGAAAAAATTTAACATGAGAGAGTGAAAAATCTAAGCAATTCAAGTTGCAATAAGTTGTATGCCGCCAGATGTAACTTCTCAGCCTGCTTCTGGCGTCTCTGTACAAACAGGAAATTAAGATTGCGTTTTCCGAACCCGACACATGAAAATGTCTGCTTTTAAGGCGCAGACGAACTTTTGGCATCTTTAACATAGATTTGTTGTTGGAAAACCACATTTTATTTAAAATTTTCGTTGGCTCTCCTCACAAGTTGTGCAACACTACAACCCCGACGCCCAGATATATTTATATAGTCACAACGGCGTCTATGTTGCACAACGTTGTCTAATACTACAAGAGCAGTGCCATTTTCCACATTGCCATAGCACATGCACTACGACACTTCAAATGATGTTTTACACACAGAGTATTTCCTTTCAAGTGTTGCGCAAGGCTTGCAAGTTAAACTGCAGTGATCATTCGCCGTGCGGTAGCAAATTGTTTAGAAAAATTACAAATTACCTTCTACAAATAGCAAGAAACCAAGCGTAGGTTTGAATGGAAGGTAGAACGTTCAAAAAATCTAGCGGGCGTGTAAAGCCTGAAATGCCGCAGACCTGGAGAAAATATCCTGTGCGCTTTCGAACTTGGTGAGTGATTGAGAAAGGGGCGAGTGATTGAATTAACTTCTTAAACTATTGTTTTTACGGGCAGGATTGAAATCGCTTGGAAACCATCCTACTCGGACATCCAAGCCGTGATTTTGGTTTAAATATTAAAGCAAGATATGCGGCGTAGCTTGTCGTCACGATTCCACCAATTCTGTTGTTTACAATCCTTACACAGTCAGCAAGCAAATGTGCTGCATAAAAACAACCTTGCTAATATCTTTGCTACAAATATAGATGTGATATATTAGCCTATGTGCGTTAACCATCGTTTAGTTAATCACATTGGCTTTTGTTGCTATATTAGCATCTAATTTAGTTCGAATTGCGGAGATACCTGATTAATGGGTTTAAGTTATTTTTATTTCATCCACCATTTGCAAGTAAACAAATAATGACAGAGCCCAAGTTTCACTTTACGTCAAACCAGTTTAGATTGGGGGTGTTCTCCTTATTGCCATTGCACGTAAGCTCCGACCCCCAAATCATATTTTCACACATACCATTTCCTATTTTTTGCGAAAAATATACATATCTACTCATTACCCGCATTACAGCACATTGGATCCCTACGTTCCTTGGTAATGTACAAAATGATTGTTTCCGCAAGAATAACGCATGGGCCCTTAGGCACATACATTTACTAATTGGCAGTAGATTAGGGAGTGGTCAGTTTTAGATTCGGAACGAAAAATGTAAGCAAACACAGAAGAATACATTTGTCAAACCCAAACGAATCATTCCTAACATCATGCCATGATATATTCTATGTCATAAGCACGATTTAAAAGCCCTGCAGCAACACTAATCAGTTGGTTGACCTATAGCAATGTTTGCCAAGCCGCAGAAAACTGGACCATATTAACGACCCTTTCAAATGCGGTTTCGGTGATGCGCTATGAGTTAAATAATGCTTCGCCCTCTGACAGACCAAATATAAACTTGAGTTAAACACGTTACTGGATTATGGAGAACTATACTGTATTTTAGAGAATATTTATTATAACGCATCGTCTTTTACACCATGATATTCCAAACACATTTTGGGCCACCACCGCACAATCACAGTTTAATTTTCACAAACTGAATGCCTGTCCAGCTGCCACCAAAACGTCAGTGACCAACCAGCGGCTTGCCACCCTATTTCAAGCACACAGGCATTTCAAGCATATTTTTGGGGGCACCACGGCAGACATACAGCGTAGCTTGTAAACCCGTTAATCTCTTCCTTGGCCCTGCGCCGAAAATGCGCTTTTTGGTTAGTAAGAGTAACCACTGATGCTATCAGGTTATTTTTTCAAATCAAACACCGTATCTGTAAAAATTTCAATTTTCAACTCATTTGGCTCATTAATAATAACCTAAAGGGCATTCAAACGAAAAATTAGGTGGTTTGGAGGGGGGGGGGGGTGAAATGGGCGAACAAAAACAAACTCAAAAACACAAACTACATAAGCCACATGTTAGGGGACTTGAGGCTAAAGTGACATCCGGTTTTGAATTATTTTATGGAATGAAAAATAAGATGGTTATTCACATACAAGTATAAAAGTCCAACCCAACTTACTTTGCATCGCAGCTCGTCTTCTTCATGATTCCTTCACTGAACCAAGTTTGCGATCCTTCAGTCCACAAGTACTTGTAGGTTGCAGCCATATACCTAACAAATTGCGACTCGTCATTATCTTTCTCACATCAAGGTTGTTTGCCACACAACGCATTTATCTCAACCCGCCGAGCGTTTGCGAGATTGTACTCGCATTACGTGCTGCTCGGCAAATTAGAAGAAATGTAAAGGCAATTTTGCAAGACAATATCCACAAAAAATCAAAACAATTTCTGTTGACGTTGGTTGTCTATAGTTGTTCAGTGCTGTGTTAATAATTCACAACATGTCAATGCAGAGAAATATCAAAATCCAAAACCTTTATTCGACTATTTCTGTTTCACTTAAAAAAAAAATAAAACAGCGCACAATGCTCGAGGAATCGTTTTCTGTGCATTTATCAGCACGAGTTTCTAAACGGGCGCCACTGAGTTTAACTAACCGATCAATTGCTAAAGTACGAGATTGGATGTTTGATTTATATTTTGACCCGGGCCTGCGGGGTGACTGGGCAATCGTTTCATTATTCAGCTTTATTAGGAAACCGTAAAATTGAATTTGACTAAATTAGTTGCATGTCTATGAAATTTTTTAGCTGGCCCCCCTATTTATCATAACCAGACACGTTTCTCAATTAATACCAGTTACTTGGTTCTTTCACCTTCATCCAAAATTGTGTATTCGAATCCTTCGCCTTCGGTCTCGTTCCGACTCAGTGCGTCCGCTCGGTTTTGGTCTGTGGTTCATCTCGAAGTCGTATGTCGCCTGCTGTTCCAAGCAGACCGCACGTTGGATGTAAAGTTCTTTATGAGAAGAAAATTATCATGAAAGAATGACAAAATCTTAACAAGTTAAGTTGCAGGAAGTTGTATGCCGCCAGATGTAAAGTTCTCAGCTGGTCGCTCTTTACTTTTTTAGGCGCAAACGCATTTTTTGGCTTCTTTAACAGAGACTTAGCTAATGTTATTGGAAAAACACATTTTTATTTAAAATTTGCGTTGGCTCTCCATACAACTTGTGTAATACTCCCTCCACCACGCTGCATAATACTACAAGAGCAGTGTCAGTTTCCATATTGCCATTGCACATGCACTACGACCCTTCAAATGACGCTTTCCACATAGAGTATTTCCTTTTAAGTGTTGCGCAAGGCTTGCAAGTTGACCTGCAGTAACCTCTGGCCATGCGGTAGCAAACCGGACAGTAAATATTTAATGACTTTTTCAACGCGGTTTCTGTGATGCGCTATAAATTCAACAACAGCACTGAGAAAACGTCTGTATTAAGGCATTAAAAGGGGGCCCAAGGGCAACCGGAGGGATTTTTGATAAAATCTGTCATATACCCTCTACGTGTGACGTCGTTTTGCAGTTAGGATACAGCCAAATAAACTTGTGTACATTTGGGTTAGTTGTTCTCAACCAAAGATTCTGTCAACGTAAAAAAAACGAGAATGGACTCAAGAAATAAAAACTAAAAAACAACTGCTGGCAAATGTACAAATAAGTATATCATGCATCCCTGATAGTTACCATGACCATCAATCACTTTTTTTAATTCAAAGAAAGGTACCGGAGGTCACCCAGACACATCTCCAAACAACAAATATTTCATTAGCACGTTTACCTTTATCTAAAATCGTGAACGTAAATTCTTGGTCTTTGGATTTCTCGGTCTGCATTTGAATGCTTCACTTCCGATTTGTGCTTCATCTCGAAGTCGTATGTCGCAAAGTGGAAACTTCTCATCGTGCTGTTCTGTAACGAGTAAGAAAGCTAGTTTGCTTTTCAATTTTCCACGTTTATAAATGCTAACATTCTCCTGGAAACCAATCAAGCGAAAAAAAGTTTAATGCATTTTCCATTTCCACGTATATCAATAGGAGTGGCTTTGGAATTGTAATTTTTTTTGTTACTTTGTCTTTTTGCGACGTTGACGTATTTCTACAAGCAAAAACGTAAATGTGTTTAAGAACGTCATATTTACCTTTAATTTAATTATTTGTGAAATAATTTTTAAAATCCCTATACTGTTATCGTACAAGCATGAAGTTTTAGGCCTTATCGGATTGTAGTACAGCGTATATTGCCTAAATGTTTACAACACAGGGACTCGACAACCAAATGAACACAATACAAATTTGTTTGTTTTGTGCTTTTTGCATGCAACGATAAAATTCAGGTAAATATTAGGCAAAGGCATTTATTAAAATTTCCCGGTAATGGTTTCGCCTTACCATTCTACTTTACACTCCTCAAACAGTCTGTAGGCTAACGCGCTGCATAAAAACAACCTTGCTAATATATTTGCTGCAAATATAGATGTGATATATTACGTGCGGCGGTTACCATCTTTTAGTTAATCACATTGGCTTGTGTTGCTATATTAGCAACTTATTTAGTTCGAATTGCGGAGATATCTGATTAATAGGTTTGAGGTATTTTTATTTCATCTCCCATTTGCAAGCAAACAAGTTATGGCAAAAATGACCTCTCCGACGATGTTTGAACTTTCCGACGCGGTTTCGGTTAAGAGCTATAAATTCAACAACAACGTTTCGCAATTGACAAACCAAACACAAGCTTACATACTACTGTGTTTTACAGAAATAGAGTAAAGGGGAGTTGAGTTATTGTAACGCACCTTTTTTACACCATAACATTGCAAACACTTTTCGCCCACCACTATACAATCACAACATAATTATAACATTCAAACACCAACTACATAAGCCACATATTATGAGACTTAAGGCTCCAATTAACAACTGCTTTTACAATATTTTATGGAAAGAAAAACAAGATAAGTATTTACACACAAGTATAGTTCAACATAATTTACTTTGCATCGTAGCTTGTCTTTTGCATAATTCCTTCACTGAACCAAGTTTGCGATTCTTCAGTCCAAGAGCACTTGCGAGTCGACATTTTCTTCTCACGTCAAGGTTGTTTTTCTCTCAACACCTTTATCTCAGGCCGTCGAGCGTTTGGAACTCGCCTTACGTACATCTGGACAAATTCGAGGAAATGTTTTGCAAGACATTTACCACAAAAAAACCAAACAATTTCTGTTGACGTGGATTGTCCAGTAGCTTAGTGGTATGTTATTAATTATTAATTCAATACAGGCAAATATTAAAATTCAAAATCTTTATTCGGCTATTTGTGTTAAATAAAAATAAAACATCGCACAATGCTCGAGGAATCGTTTTCTGTACATTTATCCGCATGAGTTTCTGAACATCAGCCACTGAGTTTAACTAACCTATCATTTGCTAAAGTACGAGTTTGATTTATATTTTGACCTTGAATAGCTAGTGAGGCTACACGGTCAAAGCAGCAATAACGCTTTTCAATGGCACAAAGCGTATAACTGATATATAACTGTATCAATAGTTTTATAATTGAACTAAACTGTGAGGTTAGCGGGCCTGCGGGAAAACTGGGCAATTGTTGTATTATTTAGCTAAATTGAATGTTGCTGAATTAGTCGCTGGTTGATAATGCTGTTTCTATGATCCTTTTTTAGCTGGGTCCCCTAGTTATCATAACCAGACCCGTCTCTCAATTAATACCAGTTACTTGGTTATTTCACCTTCATCCAAAATCGTGCATTCGAATCCTTCGCCTTCGGTCTCGTTCCGACTCAGTGCGTCCGTTCGCTTCTCCAAGTCGTATGTCGCCTGGTGACAAAATCTCAACAAGTGAAGTTGCAGTAAGTTGTATACCGACAAGTTTACACCATAATATTACAAACACATTTGGGTCCCCACTACACAACCACAGCCTAATTTTCACAAACTGAATGTCTGCCCATGTGCCCCAAAATGCCCGTTTTTTGCGCGAAACAGTGGTCTGTGCCCAACCGCTGCGCTGCGTGGCACGCCGACACTTCAATCACTTCCTTGGCGCTGCGCCGTTTTAATTTTTGAGTAGAACACCAATGGTGAAAATAACTTTTCGGTTTGTATAAGTAACCACTGAGGCAACTAGGTTAAATCTTTTTAAAACAAACACCGCATATGTAAATGTTTTAAATCTCAACTCATTTGGCTTATTAATTTTGACCTAAAGGGCCTCCAAACGAAAAGTTACATTTTTTGAGTTTGAAATGGGTGAACCAAGCCAAAACTACAAAAATCATTTTATTATGCTTGCCAGGTAGGCTAACCACTAAAATAAAGATCTCAACTTATTAGCATTGATACAAATAGTATTTTTCAAAATTTTACATTTTGGGAATCTATAAATCGGTGGTTCTTTAAACTTTTTTAAAAAATTCGCGTAACGAACCCATTAATGTGCAACACAACTTACTTTGCAGCGTAGCTTGTCTTCATGATTTCTTCATTTAACCAAGTTTGCGATACTGCTGTCGACACCAAGCACTTGCAGTTATATTGATGACAAGTTGCGACTCGCCATTTTATTATTCTCATCAAGGTTGTTTGCCACACAACGCCTTTTTCTCAACCTTTGTTGAGCGTTTGCGAGATTGTACTCGCCTTACGTGCTGTGGGCAAACTATAGGAAATGTTTTGCAAGACATTTACCACAAAAAATTAAACCAACACCTGTTGACTAACATAACAGCTTGGCTTAAAGATCAATAATTTGTTTTCTGTACATTTATCCGCACGAGTTTCTAAACGTCCACCATAGTTGATTGAGTATTACATCAAAACAAATCACAACAAAACAGACAACATTTGATGCAAAACGTTGGACTGTAGGGCTTTAAGTAGTAGGCTTGATTGCTAAACTTACCAACAGCAGGACCTCGATGAATATGAAAAAACATAATGCAATTTAATGAAATGATGTTGCCGGGAACGTCTTTGACATTTCAACAACAATTATTTGTCAATCGAATGTTGTAAGGTTTGTCATAACAGTTCTTCTACGCAAGTTTGTTTTTGTTTGCCAGCGGTTGGAATGTTCCTATAAAGCTTAAGCTTGTTTCACCACGAGCTGTGTAAAACTACGTTCCCTGTAAGGTGCTATAAAGCGCAGGCAAAACCGATTAAACCATTCTGGCTTGGTGCAAATACAGGAAGTCGACGCTAATTAATGCAACCTTATACCCCGATACGTCACTAAAAAAAGCACGTCCTACAGGCCATTTTATCGCTAAAAAACACAGCGACATATGTATGTGAGGTTTTGTGTACCGAAATATGTCGCCTTATTTTCTGATGGCTATCGCAACTTGCTGTAATGTTAAAAGTTATAAATTTGCAAACTATTACTAAAGTGTGTGTTCCTGGTAAGTGACCACCACAGCAACATAACACCAGCTTCTGTGCTGGTATACCTTGCGTACAATCTACCCAAAGTCAAAGCAAACATACGATGTCTGTGGACTAAGCAGATGGTCGTACTGCAACTGATGTAGAAACAAACATACCTACATAGTCATTGCACTTAAACAGAGCTGCAAGAGTATAAAGCAGCAATAAAATTACTGCCATCTCTAAGGTTCAAGGACATACAACAATAAACAATGTGTGCTGGTACACTGCACCTTCATCAAACAAACCCCAGCGACATTAAGCAAATGCATGCAAAAATCCCTTAAAAAACGAGTCAAAAGACGGAAGTTAGCATTGTGCAAAGCTGAACTAGGCACAACAAATTGTTTAATTACTTCTTACATTACCCGTTTGTGAAAATTATATGGTAATGTTACCATCATGCGAACGCCTGTTTTCATGTGCGACACTATGTGTAGTGCTACAAATAAAGCTTTTGACTACACCCTATCGGATGTTTTTCTTCGCCCATCAGTTTGTGGGCGCATTGTTGTTAATTCTAAGATAAGACTCTTCAAGTTTCTTGCCCGACGTGTTGTGACAGACTTAGTACAAACGTCACATCTACAGCTGTTGTCTTTTTAAAGTAAAAAAGAACGTGGGATAAAGATGATGTAGAGACACGAGGACCAAACGTCGCCTTCAGTCAAACCTCAAATCTGTGCTCGGCATTAATATATTCAAACATAGAAACTGCTGCGTTCATGTCTGCTGGAGTCTACGTTGCTCACATCCAATCGCGGTCTAACTAAAAATTTAAATGGATCACGTGAAAACCTCTTGTGAAAATATTCTGTTTTGACACGTAACGCATTGAAACAAGGGTGTTACAGCAAAATCTTCAGTTCAAAACAAATAGTTACAGCTATCAGGCCAACAATCAATCAAAACAGAACAAATACATCAACAAACTTACAAACCAAAGATTTATGTTTAAATTGGACACACCGCTGTAGCGACTTCATCAATCAAAATAAAACGGAGTAACTCGTTTTCACGGGAATTGGACCCGAGACCGTTCCATGTATGAATCCCAATCAAGGTTTTTATGTCTGTTTGTGTAATGAGCGCCTTGGACCATTTGCTCGCCCTGCTTGTCATAATCTTCAGCATCAATGTGTCGTAATACTGCGCTTTACTCCCATTAAGCGGCAAACTTGTATGCAAATGAGGCTACAGCTCGTGGTTGGCGATGCGACGACGTCATTAAAAGCTCGCCAATAATTATTTGTTTTTGCTACTGCTAAATTTTGTTGTTTGACAACTTTCAAATATATAAGCTAAAATTCAACAATGTTTTGACCAAAAAGCAAATATATTCTGAATTTCAAAGCCTCAATATTAGTGTGATCTGTAGACCGTGACAAACGCAGTGATCCGTTAAATCAGCTGATGCGATTAAACTATCGCCAACTTTAATCAGTAAATTGGATTGTTATTACGTTGATTTTATTACATTATTTACATGGTAAAACTTGGGAGTAAAGGTGAAATGATTGTCAAAATCTTTTGAACTGTTTGTATAAACCAGCACTGATCTACCAGCATTGATGCTTGTTGGGCAACGATACTGAGCTCAGCATCAATCTATTAAATAAATAAACTCGTATCTGCTTAAGTCTGCTTTGACCACATTTAGTGGATCATATTAAAACCTCTGTAATTGCTTTATTATCAAAAGCAGTAAAAATGGTTACCTAATTTCGGCGTAAGGATTTTTACATTTTCCTCATGTTAGATAAACTAATACTGCCTTAAAAACCGCTGTGAAAATATTCTGCTTTGATACGTAACGCATTGAAACAAGGTTGTTACAGCAAAATCTTTAGCAACACTTCAAGCAAAATCACACTAGTTTAAAACAACTAGTAAAAGCTATTAGGCCAACGATCAATCAAAACAGAACAAAAATAAAAACAAACTTACCAACTCGTTTTAATCTTGGGTGTGCAATCAGTTGTCAAGCTTATTAGATTCTCTCCAACATACAAAGACAAAATGAACAAATTCGTAACATCATATAGCAGTGGCTACACGCTGACACAGTTCCAATCTCAACTAGATACAAAACGTGAAAACTTGACACCAAAACGAGAAGTTTAATTAATTACTTGATTAGACCCAGGGCAAAACGTGTGAATGGCAAACCAGAAATCGGATGGTAAACGGTCTTACAACGACAAAACGTATCTATGATTGGATTTAGGATGCCAATTGGAAAACTAATCATTAGCAATATAAAAAGGACAATAGAGAAACTAAAGTAAGAACATGTGATTCAGAGCGAACATGAAACCTGTAAAAATTACAAACCACAGTATGCCAGGAATTGGAAAGGCTTAATTAAGAATTAGCGTTTTCATTTATTAGGGCGCGATTCGAACCAACGACAGGAGCCTTTTCGGTGGGATTGGCCTCTGCCAACTGAGCTACGTTGACTTGGAGGTAAGCCAGAGGTTTCAATCGGTTTAACATCTCGACTGGTGTAGTGCGATTCATATATGAGTGTGCCGTTATCATTCCTGTCTAAAATTTTCAAGGCAGATCCCAGTACCAAATATGGGCACACATTTGCAATTATTCGCAAAATCATTTTGTCATCTCTTTTATACACCTCAAAAAGACTTTAGTTAATTAAATTGAATGTTTAGGGAAATTATAGCGTTAACTTTTCCGTTTATTTTACAACAGTTCTGTAATGACAATGTTGCAAAGCTGCAGGAAATGCAAAAACAAAATGTTTAAAGCTTTATAGTTTCTTGCTTCCTTGGCGCTGTTCAGGTGTTCACGATGCGAAAATTTTTCAAAATTTTTTTATTTCCCGAGAAAGCTTTGTTACAACTTTGTGCGTAAGATCGTGTTATTTAAATGGGAATATAAGTTTCATTTGTTTCAAAGCCCTAATGAGTTGTGATTCGAAAAAACGCTGAATTTTTAAAGTATTGGGTCGAAAAATAAATTCCACATGATCCTAATAGACGCGTCGGTCAATGCTGCGATGGTCTGTTCTATTTTTTTTCAAACGCTGTATGCACGACAAAAATGACGAAAAGCGATTTCTAAAATGCACAGAAAGCTCACCGTACGAATTTAGTGCGAACAGTTTCTTTTTAACGTCACAATAACGATGCCAACAATCACGTGAACGATAGCGTACATGACTTGGAGGAAAACTCACCACACTTTTATATTTCACACATTAAGCGGGATTTAAGGCTGATTCACGCCAGATGCGTGTACCCGTTGCGCTACGGTTTTTTGACCTCGCGACAAGCAGAGGGGCATTTATACCAGCCGCGACCAAAGTCTATCTATCAGACACGGCCGAAGTGTTTTATGTCTGATGGATCAACTTTGGTCCCGGCTGGTATAAATGCCCCGTTGCTTGCCCCGAGGTCAAAAAACCGTACCGCAACCGGTAGCCGAATCAGGTGTGAATCAGTTTTCAGGCCAGACGTGTTTAACGGTTGCGACTGGCGATACGTATCGGCTGCGGTTGTGCGCGAATTTTCGCGCTACCCTTAAATCAGCAGAAATTAATCACAACAAGCCAGATAGCCTAAAAAAGTTTTGCATCCAGCAGAGTACCCAGCAAACACTGCGGTTGACAGAAAAGTTAAATCAGCCGCTCCAACCGAGAAAATCACGCCGTCGCCGCATGACTTCAGCCGGTGTGAATGCCCCGCCGCTTATCGCGAGATTAAAACCACACCGCTACCATTAAACGTTCTGGTGTGAATCCCACTTTATAGTTTAATCGATGGAACCAAAATGCGACAACCCCTTAAACAGAATACAACAACAAAGTTGACTAAATCAATTTCATCATAACACACNTTTTAAAAATTTCACGTAATACAAAATTTCAAATTTCACGTCTCATCGTGGAAGGGAACCCATAATATTTATCCGAGTTCGCCCGTTACAACCCAAACTAGATAGAACTGCTTCTCTTCTCTATGGAAAAAATTCGGACTAAAGCTGTTTTTTCCATTTAAAATGAGAATTAGAAAAAATAGTCTTATCCAACGTACAAAGTCAATTATTTTGGATTAGATAAAAACTTTACTTCCAACTGTAAGTTACATGTTTGCGCATATCTAAAACTAGGATCTGCCATAAAGATTTAATGCAGATCAACGATAACGGCACACTCATATATGAATCATACTATGCTAGGCCTGCAAGAGGCGTTATACCGAATCATAGACGCCCTTTCAAGAATTTTTGTTCACCAAGGCATAGCTAGAAAAATATAGCCTGCGGTGGGATTCGAACCCACGACATGAGCCTATCCGGGGTTGGCGCTCTACCAACTGAGCTACGCAGGGTTGGCGGTCAGCTTGCCGAAAGTCAAATCACAGACACCGCTGTTTGTTACATGCTGCACATGTCAGCTTCAACCGGCAAGATATTTCTAGCCGCGCCTAGCTGACTGGAAATGCTTGGAAGGCCGACTGTGATTCGGCATAAAAAGCTTGCCCGTAGGCGCCTTGACTCGATTTAATTTGGCCCCAAAAAAGTTTAGACAACCCTGCTCTAGGCAAATGGTCAGGAGAATAATGAATTGGGTTAATGTGCTAATTTGTGATAACATATGGCGGGTCAACAGAATAAAAGACTACGGGTCGCAGTTTGCCCACCCCTGGTAGAAAGCTTTGGCTTGTTGTGGCGTTTAATACTTTCAAATCGCAATTGTTGACGGTCATTGTTACATAACAATGATACTGTGATAAACGATGAATACAAAGCGAATGGAATATTTCATCCAACGCTTAACATTGAAAACGCTGCACCAAAATGTTCTCTATCAGCATTTATTGAGCTACAACTGAGCAATATGCAAGAAAATCAATATTGTTCAATTCTCATGAGTGTCTTTAGTTAATGAAAACACTATTTGTCCGCGGATGTAAAAGTTCTGTCATAGGTGTTGAAATACTGCGACACTTCTTACTACACTCTTGTGACGCAACAATAGATTGTATGGTGACGTACATTTCTCATTTTACACTTTGTGTAATTCGGCGCCCATGTGATGGCCGTTAGTAAAATGTAGTCGGTGATGCGGCCGGCAACAATTTCTCAATGCGTTTTGACTAGCCGCCACAGGTGCCCCATATATGTGCCCCACTTCAAATGTAAACTAATAAATTCAAAATGTGAAATTTGGCTATGATTAGTTTTTGTGGGCAAGGTTTAATTCCGAGCTGAACGGAACAACATTTTCGCAAATTAATAGTTATCCCCTGCTAGGGAATAAAACTAGTTTATTCTAATATGGACGATATTGTAACAAAAATCTAGCAAAGAAAACGTTCTACACTGAAGTGTGCACCGTGATTAGCGGTTTCGCCAGTCACATCAATAAAAGTTTAATTACAAACTACAGTAATACCGATTTCGTTCTNTTTCGCCAGTCACATCAATAAAAGTTTAATTACAAACTACAGTAATACCGATTTCGTTCTGTGTTAAAACCAAACTTCATCCAAATATTTTTAAATCGATAAAAATAATGGTCATTGACATAAAAGTATTTCATTATATTTTACTTCACATGTAAATCTGCAAGTATTTACCGGCTTCGTTAGCTTTCCCACTCCGTGACAGAGTTCCTCGACATCGTAACCTCCAATGTTACAATTCCGCAGCTCCAGCTCTTCAATGTTGTGAAGGCAACGAGCCAGTGAAGCTGCACCATGATCACCGATG
The DNA here is from genome assembly GCA_008931825.1 of Phallusia fumigata. Lineage (NCBI taxonomy): Eukaryota > Metazoa > Chordata > Ascidiacea > Phlebobranchia > Ascidiidae > Phallusia > Phallusia fumigata. The sequence goes on from QXVZ01003880.1 coordinate 21,303, forward strand.
TAGTTGCGGGAGAGGTCGAGTTTCTTCATCTGATTTTAATGGAACAAACAATATCACGATTGTCACGTGCAAAATGTGCCCGCTAAACAACAAGCGCATCCCACGTTTTATCACATAGCTCAACAAAACGTTGGTGCCGTAAAGGGAGCAAAATCAACCGACCTCCCGCCTTTATCTCAATCACATCTGGTAAGTGTGCACAAATATTGCAAGTTTGTATTCAATTTCCGCAGTGTCAACATACGATTAGTCATCAACGTTTATTCCCGGTAATATATGCGTCGATGAGCCATCACCATTTTACCCCTTTAATATTCGAGTTTCAACCGAAGCACCAGCTGCCGTTTAATTATAAACTGACGAAGAACTTTCGGCGAGCTGCGTGAAATTAGTTCAATAAAACTTACTGGCCGAGCCGAGCAGCTAGGTAGTTTGTAAAAGTTGTCTTACAACCACAAAATTAAGTGCCATAAATAAGTGATATGTCACTATATTCCTAGAAAAGTCGTTAGTCGTTTAATAAAAAGTGTTTTAGCCAAATTCGTTACATATTGACGCAGTTACCGAGTTTATTTGTTATGTTACGTTAATGTATTTTCCAGGTAATAATCCTACTGCTTGCCATATTTCTTGTGAATCAAACAGTTTTTGGAGACGATCTCGCTCTAAGCCTCGTCACAAATCTTGCATCAATATGTTACCAAATCACTCTATTAAGGAGTCAGATAAGAAGTAGTAAAAGTTTTGATAATACGAAAAAATTGATTTTTTGTTTCGAAGGTTTCTTCTTAAATAAATAATTTATTAAACTTCGGATTTTATTGGCAAGCATTTGCATTTGTACGTTTGCTTTTATCTGTACAGATACAGTTTGTACTGTTTTGGTCTAAAACTAAAAGTTTTTGAACATTTGTATGTTACCGCATACAGGTTGTTTTTAGGCACGGTGGCGGCCACCTCTGATTTTTATAGTTCTTTTCATGGTGATTTTCTACAGGTAAACTGTTATTTGCATGAAAGCAGGATATGATTAGAAATTCATTTGCATTAAAAAACAATTGAATTGACAAGGTGACAAAACTACGTGATGCACACAAATAGTATAAAGCAGGGGTATTTTGGCCCTCAGACCAGATTTTTATTAAATTTGACCGACGGGCCGTGAAGGTGTGAACAAGAACTATACCAACCAAATCGCACTAGCGTCAAGCTCTACGCCAGGGGCGTCCAAATCGCAGCCCTCGAGTTTGAAACTGCCTGCGACGGCATTCCACGTGGCCAGCCTTTGCGGTTTCTAATTGTGTTCAACATGGCACGCCAAAGTTTTGATTAAGCTTTTGGGTTAAAGCGACTTAGTTGTGACTTCAAGCAAAAGTTTTACGTGGAACCTTACTTATCGACAAGAAAGAAGAGTACATGGTTCTGACGCAACACAAATGTCATAAGGCTCTTAAGACTTGCATGCTAATTTTATTCTACTTTACTTCTTGAAAAAAACTGGCCCGTAGGCGCCTTGACCCGATTTAAATTGGCCCCTAAAAAGTTTGGACAACCCTGCTCTAGGCAAATGGTCAGGAGAATAATGAATTGGGTTAATGTGCTAATTTGTGATAACATATGGCGGGCAAACAGAATAAAAGAATACGAGTCGCAGTTTGCCCACCCCTGGTAGAAAGCTTTGGCTTGTTGTGGCGTTTATTACTTTCAAATCGCGCGCGATTGTTGACGGTCATTGTTACATAACAATGATACTGTGATAAATGATGAAAACAATCGAGTGGAATACTTAACCCAACGCTTAACATAGAAAACGTTGCACCAAATTTTTCTACAACTGAGCAATATGCATGAAAAGCAATCTTGCTAAGTTCTCATGAGTGTCATTAGCTATTAAAAACGCTATTTGTCCGCGGAAGTAAAAGTTCTGTCATAGGTGTTGAAATACTGCGACACGTCTCACTACACTCTTGTGACGCAACAATAGATTGTATGGTGACGTACATTTTTCACATAACATTTTATGTAATTCGGCGCCCATGTGATGGCTGTTAGTAAAATGAAGTCGGTGATGCGGCCGGCAACAGTTTCTCATTGCGTTTTAACTAGCCGCCACAGGTGCCCCATATATGTGTGTAACTTCAAATGTAAACTAATAAATTCAAAATATAAAATTTGTCTATGATAAGTTTTTGTGGTCATCCAAATATTTTTAATTCGATGAAAATAATGGTCATTGACATAAAAGTATTTCCTTATTTTTACTTCACATGTAAATCTGCAAGTATTTACCGGCTTTGTTAGCTTTCCCACTCCGTGACAGAGTTCCTCGACAGCTTTATCTCCGATCTTACATCCCGTCAGCACCAGCTCTTCAATGTTGTGAACGCAACGAGCCAGTGAAGCTGCACCATGATCACCAATGTCGTTGTAGGAGAGGTCGAATTTCTTCATCTGATTTTAATGGAAAAAACAATATCACGATTGTCACGTGCAAATTGTGCACGCTAAACAACAAGCGCATCCCACGTTTTATCACATAGCTCAACAAAACGTTAGTGCCATAAAGGGAGCAGAATCAACGGACCTCCCGTCTTTATCTCAATCACATCTGGTATGTGTGTGTAGCATTCGCCTTTGTATTTTTATCGTCTTTTATCGTTTTAACCACGATTAACGCGTTACGTCACGCAAATCGAACCGCTGGATG
>QXVZ01003882.1:0-13562 GCA_008931825.1 Phallusia fumigata
AACAGAAGGTATTTGATTCACAACTCTGCGCGAGCACAAAGTCAGTTACAAATATTGCCACGAAAAATTAAGAGAGAGAAAGAAAAAGAGAAAAAAGGAATCGAAAACGAGAGAACAGGAGAAAAATGGATGAAGAGATATGGAGTAATGAACAAAGGCGTGTTCGTGATTTCGTGAGTGTGTGAATGCGAGTTTGTGAAAGCTTAATAATGTGTTCGTGAACTTGTGTTCAGTGTTCTGTGCGTACCTAACGTCCTAAACTGTCCGGGAATCCCTAAATGTCGTGACGATCCCGAGTATCGTAAATATTGTGAGTGTCATTATTGTCATCAGATGTACAGTGAGTATCCTGAATATTGTGATTGTCGTGAGGGCCTATATGTCATCAAATGTCCCAAAATGTCGTAAGTGCCGAGGACGTGTTAAGCGCCGTGAGTGTCGTGAATACGATAAATATAACTTACGTCATCGCTGCTTCGAAGTTTCCTCAACACATCGGCAGTTTCTTCCATCTTTTCCTCTCTGATCAGATAGAACGGAGTCTCGGGAAACCAGTTGCTCGCTACGAGGTAACCTATCGAGGGCAGAGCTGCAACGGAAACCACTATTGGCCACAGCTGAGCGTTTCCCAAACCCTAAGAAAAACAAAAAGTAAATTTTGAAGTGACTTGACTGTTGAGAATGTCGCATCATCCTGAACTTTGCAAATCATTTGAACGCTGTGAATTACATTTAGCGTCGTATGTGCCGTTATTTGCGTGAGTGCCGTGAGTGCCGTGAGTGCCGTGAGTGCCGTGAGTGCCGTGAGTGCCGTGAGTGCCGTGAGTGCCGTGAGTGCCGTGAGTGCCGTGAGTGCCGTGAGTGCCGTGAGTGCCGTGAGTGCCGTGAGTGCCGTGAGTGCCGTGAGTGCCGTGAGTGCCGTGAGTGCCGTGAGTGCCGTGAGTGCCGTGAGTGCCGTGAGTGCCGTGAGTGCCGTGAGTGCCGTGAGTGCCGTGAGTGCCGTGAGTGCCGTGAGTGCCGTGAGTGCCGTGAGTGCCGTGAGTGCCGTGAGTGCCGTGAGTGCCGTGAGTGCCGTGAGTGCCGTGAGTGCCGTGAGTGCCGTGAGTGCCGTGAGTGCCGTGAGTGCCGTGAGTGCCGTGAGTGCCGTGAGTGCCGTGAGTGCCGTGAGTGCCGTGAGTGCCGTGAGTGCCGTGAGTGCCGTGAGTGCCGTGAGTGCCGTGAGTGCCGTGAGTGCCGTGAGTGCCGTGAGTGCCGTGAGTGCCGTGAGTGCCGTGAGTGCCGTGAGTGCCGTGAGTGCCGTGAGTGCCGTGAGTGCCGTGAGTGCCGTGAGTGCCGTGAGTGCCGTGAGTGCCGTGAGTGCCGTGAGTGCCGTGAGTGCCGTGAGTGCCGTGAGTGCCGTGAGTGCCGTGAGCGCCGTGAGCGCCGTAAGCGCAATAATTTCCTGTATGTTTCTTTTAAAATTGTTTTCAGAGGAATTAATCACGGCTGTCTCAAGAGGATTGCGCATAACAAAGTGCTAGTTTTGGTCTAGTTCTTCTGACCTATGTCTATTGTTTGGGTCTATAACAAAGGTTTTCCGTGACCCACAAAAGCGACTCTACCTAATCAGCGACATCTTTTAAAATAAATATGATTAACCTTTGATTATATTGCACCCGTTTCTTGTGACCCCTACAAAACGTGCTTGTGAACCCCATGGGGGTCGCGATCCACAGATTGAAAGTTTATAAGAACTGTAATTTGTCGAGTTTGAATTCGTAAAATGATTTTCTTAACGGAAATGTTTCCTGGCTTGTGAAAACTATAACTACATACGTTAAGCTTTATCTCAATGAAATTCCATTTGGTGGCTTTTAACACGCAACCACACTCACCTTCGGATGAGCGATGCATACTGCGACCATTGTGGCGAAAATGAGAGAAACTGCGGCCAGGCTTTGCCAGAATGATTGTTTGTTTCTGGCGCTGATTTCGGCAGTGACAATCGGAATCAAACCTGCGTCAAAATAACGTGTAAATCCTTCACACAGGTACGTAGGCCCGGCGGTAATCCTGCCGAAAATCTAATCGCAGACACCGCTGCTTGCTGCACATGTCAGCTTCTAGTAGGGGATCATCAGATTGGCTATAGCACACCCTTATGAATTATGTGCTTGCGCATATTTGATACTGGGATCTGCTCTGGAACTTTCTTGTATTTCCAGTCAGCAAGGCGTGGGTTGCCTGTAGTGGGATTCGAACCACTATTCGGGGACTGAGCTACGGTGGCTCGGTGGTAAGCTTGCCGAATGTCGAATCACAGACACCGCTGCCTGCTGTATGCTGCACATGTCAGCATCCGGTAGGAGAAATCACTTGGTAGAGCTCAAGATAGGCTCCTGTCGTGGGTTCGAATCCCACCGCTGGCTAGATTTTTGTAGCCCACGGCCTGCTAAATGGAAATGCTTGAAAATGCTACGGACTCTGATTCTATATAAACGCCTCTTGACCCGGCGTACTGTGATTTATGTAGAAGTGTGCCGTTATCGATGGCCAGATCCAAACATTTGATCTACAGTTACATACACACAGATACACACAGATACACACGGATACACACGGATACAAACAGATACAAACAGATACACACAGATACACACAGATACACACAGATAAAATATGATTTAACAATTCCAAATCCTTACCATACCAAATCCCAGCAGGTATGCCAACAAGTAATCTTCCTATAATAACAGCTTCGAAGGATCCTGTTAAGCCACCCACAAAACAAATAATTGAGACACCAATTATGTTAAGAACATGAGCGATTTGGAGGAGGTGTTTTCGCGAGAAGATTGACAGCAATGACTTGTTGCTTATTCCGCCCAGAAAAGCTCCGACAAGGACAAATGATATGGTGAGTGTAAGGAGCAACAGCCAGGTTTCGTTTGGGAGCGGTACGCCGTTGCGACTCTGGAAAGAAAAACACGGTTTGATGAAGTGAATGTTAGTGATGGTCCAGTGTAGGGGTTGGCAACCTTTGTGATATTTGACATCTTTTAAACCAAATAATCCTCTCCACTTGCGGTGTAGCTACAGCGCGTTCAACCTCGACCCACCAATTTGCCCTTCACCTTTTGCGTCTCATAACGTTCAAACCTTTGCGCAGCTATTTCCGGCCTGGTAATTGATTTCGTGCTATTGTGTCGCTATGTTTTCTTTTACCAAATAAACTCAGGTTTTAGACTGCTGGTTTTGGGGTTTAAAACTTGATGGTTTAAAGTCCAACTTAGACTTAAGGTCCAACTTAAAAGTTAGTGGTTTAAAGTCCAAATTAAACTTAAGGTCCAACTTAAAAGTTGGTGGTTTAAAGTCCAACTTAAACTTAAGATCCAACTTAAATGTTAGTGGTTTAAAGTCCAACTTAAAGACGGCTAATTAACCAAGAGCTCACCTCAAAGAACAGTAAGTATTTAGAAACGTTAACATAATCTCAATATAGTTGTATAAACTGGTAAGGCAGGTAACATATGGATTCTGAATCATTTGCAGTCAAATGAAGTTGAGTAGAGTTCTTACCACTCGGTGAAAGAAACCATAGCGAAATATTACCACTAAATCAATCACCAAGCCGGAGATAGTCGCACAACTTTTAGACGTCATGAGGTGTATAAATAATGTTTTCGAACATTTCTTAACGCCAAGAAAACTTGCGTTTTTGCTAATTTCTCTGGGTAAGAAGGATGGGTTTGGATTTAAGGACTTCGTGTAAACTTGTGACCCCGTAAGCCCAGTTGGCGCCATGTACATGCCAACGCACAGAAAGTGTCAAAGACAAACGCATGCTCGATTAGGCAAGACCATTTCTATGCCAACAGATAAATCTCGGCTGCAAGCCAAGAATCGCGTGCTCACTGTAGCGTGCAAACACAACACTAAGGTGGCGTTCTGCCCCGTTTGTGACGTCAGACATTGCGCAAGATGAGAGCGGCGAAAAAATCTTGGCAAAAGACGAGCTTAGTGCAGTTAACCATAGCAGTTGTTACATGCACGACTTTGCACGCCTAAAGTGGGTTTACTAACGAGATTCGTGTAGTCAACCATATCGCTTGTTACATACACGACTTTGCAAACTAAAAGCGGGTTTTGTAACAAGCTTCGTGCAGTCAACCACAGCGCTTGTTACATGCACGACTTTGCACGCTTAAAGCGGGTTTCCTAACTAGCTTCGCGCACTCAATCACATCGCTTGTTACATATATGACTATATGCTTAGTTCTGAAAACATGACATCCATTTTTACGGCTGGTACGGTATCACAAAAGAAAACTTTAAATTGTAATACCAATCTTTCTCACCAGATATGTGTCGTTGTAGACTTTGTGCAGCGCTGGGACCATTGGGCCAAGCACCACGAAGTGATATCCAATCGGAAAGAAGCTCAAAGTGCTGGTGAAGAATAAAACTACCGAACAGTATCGCGAATTTTCCTGTAAAATATTTCCACAAATGTATTTACTCTGATAAAGACGACCTTAATTTGGCAAAAGAGCTACCATCTGTATCAGTATCAGTCATTACAATTATTACCGTTAGAAAACTGACAAAAAGACTGTTTTAGTTTTTCGTTGTTCGTCTTTGTGTGTTGTATTTCGCGCTTTGAGTATTATTTATCCTAAGGAAGACGACCTGAATAAAACGTCAGTAAGCAAAAATACATTTGCCTGAAGGGCCTTTTTCTTATTTTTTACAATGTCTGGCAGCAATACATTTTGTATAGGACTCTGTCACTCAAAGTTTCGTTTTTTGGCTGTTGCTTGAAGTCAACAATGTACACTAGGTTTATGCAATGCTGTTCAACTTTCCCCCACTGAAAGAAACTCAAGAAGTTGGAATGTACAGATTTGGCTTTGGGCCACCTTAGCACAAAGTCTGATTGAACGCAAGCCAAACTTTAGTCAGCTATGCTCTACTTCATTTGACCTGGGGTCTTTAAGTCAAGGCGTGTTTGCGTTGCAATTGAGTGAATGTGGCAGATTTGGTGATGGATGCATTGTATTTGCACGTAGCATGCATAAAGGCAAGCTTTTGTGTTCTATTTTTGGCGGGCAATGCATTATGCTTTCATGGATGGGTTCCACTTTCAAAAGGAAACATGTTTAAGTTATGATATTATTGTTTGAAACATGTTTAGGTTATGGTCGTATTTTTAAATTTGTATTTTTTGTCTGAGAAACTTTTAAGCAGCATGATTTTGTTAGTTTTACGAAATAAAAGTAAGCGACTTTGGAAATTAACAATAAAAGCCTTTATGTTTAGAATGGGTCTTCAATTGTGCCACTATTAGATTTTGTTGGTTCAAATCAAAATAAATTATTTGTCGTTTAAAACCCTTTAGCAAGAAAAGGCCATTTACAGAAAAACTACTAAAACAGCCAATCGAAAACAAGTTCAGATCCTTAAAAATAAAAGACGTGACGCAAAAAAGCAAATTCTAACTTTAAACCACGTTGAGAGTTTCAGATTTACATTATTTGCACACAAGAAAAACAACACCAAGATTAGAACCAACGACATTACAAAGTTGTTTGGACCAAAACTCTACCTCATTTTTGTCGTGGGTTCGAATCCCACCGCAGGCAAGCTCTTTCCAGCCCTTTTTCTTGCTTACATGTATAACACTGTTACATTTGCAACTGTGTAGCCTTTTTTAGGCTTTCTGCCTAAAACTAGCNTTTGAAGTGAACAGTTTTGTGGGATAAATTTGCACTGTGTGTTGCTTTAGCTTACTGGAGCGAAAACACCGCAAAACTTTTGGTTAAATATAGTACTTTTTGCAAAACAGACAAACACAGCATAGAACAGCAGGCGTAGTTTGGACTAAACCAATGGTTCCCAAACCTTGCATTCCTCCTTTGCTTAATATAGAACTCTTCATGCGTTATGCGCATGGTCAGCCCCGCATTTATAACTGCAATATTACAGTTGACAAATTGAATATCTTAAAAACTCTAACTGCTTTTCAGCCAAAAGCCATCTAGGCGTAACTAATATTGAGCCACCATCCCTAAGAATCCAAACAGCTGTCTTTAGGCATTTTCTGGCTGTAAGCACTGTCCTCATACCAGATCGGGTAAAGTATTTTGCTGTGCTATGTTTTGGCTCTTATTCACTGCAGAATTACAAGGACATGATTTGTTCCACCACATTTATTCATCACCAACACCGTAATGGCGACGCTAAGGCAACCACTATGCACAAAGCGATTCAATAACCCGAAAGCAAAGTGAAAATCATATTGGCGTTTGGCGTTTTCGAAAAATGAAACGTATAAATATATGAACTATGAATTCAATTAAGCATTCATGCACTCATCGAAAAATACACTTTGCTTGATGGAATAATTGAAAGGCCGACTATGATTCGGTATAACGCCTCTTGCAGGCCTGACGTACTGTGATTCATAGATGTATGTCCCGTTATCGTTGGTCTGCATAAAAACTTCAGGGCAGGCCCCTGTATCAAATATGCGCGCTGCGCAAGCCCCCCAAAAGCTTCTATTGTGGTTTCGAATCACACTTTAGGAGGATGGGCACGTTTTGCTGAATAAAAATGCTTGGAAAGCCGATTCTGTTCGATATAAGGCCTCTTGCAGGCCTGGCGTACTGTGATCCATAGATACACAATGTACACCAGGCTTGCGAAATGCTCGATGCCAAAACATTAACCAGATTTCCACTATATAGTTGGCCAAATATGTTGTAGCGTGTATGTTATTTATTGCGCTGTGCCCCCTACTGCAAAAAATCACGAATATAAATGTAAACGATCGGTAAAATTACTGACTGCAGCTAAGTATTGTCAACAAGCATATGATGCACAAAACAGAGAAGATACGAAGAGGGCGGGGAGGCAACACAATGCAAGGTTACCAGAGCAGTAGCTGCGCGTCATCTAGCGGACAAGGCGGTACATAGGTTCATTGAGAAGGCCCTGCTTCTCTGTATAGAAGCAATTAGTTGTTTGCAGAGGCCATCCCAATAATAACAAGCGGTAAAAATATTAGTGTGATTTTTTTATGTAAGCTTGCTCGAATGTACAAGGCAATACACAAAATGTTCAAAGAAAGTTTACGGCACAGCGATTCTTGAAACGTTTGCAATAAAATGTACTCAATACATTAAAAAGTCTATAACGTTTTTGTAACAAGCCTACCTATGTTTTTGGAGGCAATGGGTTGCAAATGACTGGCAGTTATAGAAGTATATATTTTTATTTTTTATTCTTGATGAAAACCATGGAGCAACATATGCGGGGCTATCGAACAACTTACGATAGGCCCGCATAAATATATCTGATAAAGTGAAAACAATTAAACAACAGTCAACATTAAAAGAAAATATAAACTTTAGCTGACGCTTGGTAAAGTAATGACCTCTTTATCACACAAGAAAATAATTTTAAGCAGAATTTAGATGACAAACGGAAAATGTCGTTTACGATTTCTATGTTATTCACTTAAAATGAGCCTGTATCTCATCAGGGGTTTTCCCTTTCGTCTCGGGGAGATAAATAAGTTGGAATATGAGGAAGAGGATCGAACATCCCAACCAGATTGTCATCGAGTAAGCTCCCAAAGCAATCTGAAAAAACAACACAGTTTTGTTGTGTTAACATGGTTTGGTAGTCGACAGTTATTTCAGTTGTGATGAATAAATTGTCGTGTGAAGACATAAAAAGCGCCCACAAGGTTGTGGGTTCTAATCCCGTCTCGGTCGCTTGTGCATCTGTAGGCAAAAAAACTTAAGCGACATTGCTCTGAAATCCGATTGGGTTAACCAAATTGAAATCACCAATTTCAAAAAGTCAAAAAAATCAAATAAAAATTATTAAAACGGAACTGCAATGAAGCAGGTAGCTCGACTGTGATTTCATTGTGAGCATAAAACGCATTCAGGCGTTGTTCCGCCCACCGAGGGATTAAAATGAAACAAAAGCTGTACACAAACCAAACTTAAGCCAATTCCTCTAAAAAAGGTTGTGAGACCAGGCGGGTTTAAAACCCACAGTTGTTGACAGAACTGTTGATCATTCCACAAACAACAAGAAATGTCCAACACCAGAAAACACAAGAACTGAATGTTCTGCTAAACCAATTCAAATTTGACATTTATTATCAAATGTGCGCAAGTCAACATGAGATATGTGTTAACTGAAACTAAAACACGGATTAACTGCACAGAACTATAATCCAAAGATTACATGGGGATTTATATACAAAACCAAACTCAATAACTTCGGAAACAGTAAACCTTTTCCTGCCGCTGTGGATTTCTCTGATCGCCAAACACCTGAGGTTACGGATTATTACCACGATGGATTTTGTTTTAAGTCAAAGAAGCCCGTTTTTCGGATTTTTTGATGCGAATACTTAAACCGTGACCAAAGACATAAAATTTTGACCTAAGTGTCTCGTGATTTAAAAAAAAGTTTTATTTAAACTGGAATTGGCAAAATAAAACTAAAAAATGAAAAAAATGTAAAGCTTTGCTTATTTTTCGGTTTTGAAAAACCAAAAAACCAAAAAAAACAATCGTTTTTTGAGGCGGTTTTTGCCGTAATATTCCAGGTTGAAACTGGTTGGAGCCAGTTTTAACCTTCTACTGAACCCTTAACCCCTTGTGTCTCCAAGTTTTCTTTCACCGAGCGAAATAAACTCAACTCTTATAAGTTGTTTGAATGAAAACTTGCCTGTAAATACGGTGGAATGAAACCGANATTTTGTTACATTTTTAATGCTATTTTTGTCAAATCCTTAAGTTTTAATTTAATTATTTATTTAAATGGCGTTGTGTATTTTTCTATCTGATAAAGCTTTTTTCTAGGTTTAGAATCACTCTTTTAGAGAGCAAATTTGCACTTAAGTGCCGAGGGTTTATATTAATGCTTTAACCAAGAGTTAATCATATTTTTTTCTATACTTCCAAACTAAAGGCTTACTAAACGCACCCTCAGCAGAAAAAAATTACAAGGTTCTTAGCGCCCCATCGCCTATGTTATTGACAGCTCCCGTTCATTGTTATAAACGCCCACTAGGGGTCGTTGGTGAGTCACTTAAAGTCTCTGATTGAACCTGTATTGCTTGGTGGTAAACAGTTCCTTCGTTCCAACTATCTTGCTCGATTTGTTGATCTCCGTTTCTATGGCGTGGATTTCTTCTTTGCAGTCACTCTGTGTACAAAAAACAACAACTAAATGTAAAACAGAAATTGCGAAATTGAAGATCTACCAACAATGTAAATATTTTCCTAAAACCATTATTTATTACTTGCACCATTTATCTTAGGAAGGTTGCCAGTTCGAATCCCAACCCGACCGTTACAATTTACTGAACANTTCATCACTCACCCCAATAATTCCTCCGATGACTTCCAAAGCGAATACTCCGATTGTACAAAACGTCACATTTTCAGGGGCAATGTTGGCTTGCAGGAACACTTGGTCAGTGTAGATGACAAAATTGTTGACGCCAGTCAACATGAATCCTGCGTACACTGCCGCCACCGTCAAAGTCTGATTTCTAAACAGAATGAGACTTTGTTTCAGTTTGTATGCCCCCAAAAAAGCGTGGGTTCGAACCCCACTTCTTCCATAATGAAGTTGTATTGATTCGGACAAGGTCTGTACGTTTTGCTTGCTTACAAATCCATCCACACGAAATATAGGTCTATATAACCAGTTCTCATTTTGCCAAGTACGTATAAAAGGGTCGCTACTGCAAAATTTTGTTACATTTTTAATGCTATTTTTGTCAAATCCTTAAGTTTTAATTTAATTATTTATTTAAATGGCGTTGTGTATTTTTCTATCTGATAAAGCTTTTTTCTAGGTTTAGAATCACTCTTTTAGAGAGCAAATTTGCACTTAAGTGCCGAGGGTTTATATTAATGCTTTAACCAAGAGTTAATCATATTTTTTTCTATACTTCCAAACTAAAGGCTTACTAAACGCACCCTCAGCAGAAAAAAATTACAAGGTTCTTAGCGCCCCATCGCCTATGTTATTGACAGCTCCCGTTCATTGTTATAAACGCCCACTAGGGGTCGTTGGTGAGTCACTTAAAGTCTCTGATTGAACCTGTATTGCTTGGTGGTAAACAGTTCCTTCGTTCCAACTATCTTGCTCGATTTGTTGATCTCCGTTTCTATGGCGTGGATTTCTTCTTTGCAGTCACTCTGTGTACAAAAAACAACAACTAAATGTAAAACAGAAATTGCGAAATTGAAGATCTACCAACAATGTAAATATTTTCCTAAAACCATTATTTATTACTTGCACCATTTATCTTAGGAAGGTTGCCAGTTCGAATCCCAACCCGACCTATACAATTTACTGAACATGAAATCAAGGTGGACTTTGTCAAAAGCCTGGGGACTTAATTACAAATCCAGCATTGGTTTCGATAACAATTAAGTGTAAAACACAAATAAAATGTTTTTTAAGTTAAATTTGAGCTTCGAGGGTTATCTAATACATATTTTTGTGCAATTTTGTTTAATATTAGATGTATGTTAGCAACAGATAGAAGGTTATATGATTTTCTACAATTATAATACATGTATGCATATAAATTTTTTGGTTCCTGCGGGGGTAGTTTAAATATATGTGTAATAAGCAACAACTTTGTGTAACGCAGAAGTTGCCAGTTTCAAAAATCAGTATTTAAGACCCTATAGTTGGAAATTGGTCGACTCAAATCGGAACGCTACGTTTTAATTAAACAGGAAATCTAAGGAAGATTTTTAAAACTTTTTTGGCTTACAAAGCTTATAGGGCCTCACCAAGTTAAATCTAACACTGGTTGTCAGCATAACAGGCAACATACTTACATCACAAGCGATGCGCATTTTCCTCAGAGCCTGCATTGCTTCTTCCAATCTTGAGTTTCTGATGAGATAATACGGGGATTCCGGAATCCAAACGCTTGCAACTAGATAGATGATAGATGGAATGCCGCCAATTGCTATTAAGATTGGCCAAAGTGTGATGTTGCCTAGTGCCTAAAAACAAATTGAATTAAGTAGGGACTAGTTCGCTTAGTGAAGTGACCGTAGCATTCGAAACGAAATANAAAACAAATTGAATTAAGTAGGGACTAGTTCGCTTAGTGAAGTGACCGTAGCATTCGAAACGAAATAGGTTTTGGCCTTGTTGATATTCAATTAAATTTAAACAAACTTAACTCTAGTCTAAATATCACCAACTTTAAATAGATAGACCATAAACATCAAACCAAGCAAACCGATGTGAAACGATTAATATGTGTTTAAAATATGATGATTATATCGTTGCAAACAACAAGTAGATAGAAAATATTTTAATAACGTGAGTAGTACAGAAGTAACGGTTATAAATAGTCATGATAAGAAGGTACAAGTCAGTACTTGTGTGTGAAACATTTCCTACGTTTCGACAAACGCTGTTGTCATCGCCAGGAATGACTCGTGGCGTAAAGTTACCTACGATTTACAGTTTTCAGAGCACAATTATGGTTTTTAATGACAACATCTCTCGATAAAACTTTAAAAATAATATTATGCATAAGTATTAGCTTTTATTTTTAATTTTTAAAAAATTTGTACTTACTTTTGGATGGCCAAATGATGGCCCCAGCAGACATCCGACAGTCACCGCGATTCCTCCGTAACTTTGCCAAACCGGGACACTCTTGCGGGCACTCAGTTCGGATATAACGGCAGGCAGAACAGCTGAAAGCATAATAAGTCAAAAAATGAGTTCATATTTGGCATACACAAGTACAACAAGTACAACAAGTAAAAACAAAGGTGGTTTGGATGCAAAACATATTGTTTTCAACATGATATTTTAGGCCAATAGTCGACAACCCCTGGTGATTATTCCTGGGACGCCAAGTGATATACGAGTTAATACTCAAATACATTTCGTGCCAAGTTTAATAGTTCGTGAGGTGCAATGCAACTGTAACAACGAGACACATAGAGCGCGTGTAAACCAGATTTCACAGATTCAAAGCAGAATTAGAAAACTGTGACATGATAATCATGGTCATTAAGATTTTGACATAAATTGTAAACTGGTGTAAGAGGTTTTGCTGACCCCGGTTTTACATGCAACCACTTTGTGACTAAGACTGGCCAGTGGTTAAATAAATCGCCTTGTCAAGCAAAGCAGTTGGTTGGAAAAGAAGTGATTCCTTACAGGCTAAACCAGTGGTTCTCAATATTTGTAATTACAATTGATAAACTATATATGGCCCTAATATTTATTACTACAAAATCGTTAGTAATAGTTTGGAATGATATTTTATTCAATCACTGTTTTTTTTTTTAAAAACGTGCAATTACAAACCCCCCCAGTGAGGGAAAATCTTCATGTGTTCGTCATTCTCAGACTTACCGTAATATACTCCAATTGGCAGGCCGGACAGAAATCGACCAATGATCATCGCTTCATAGGACCACGTGACCCCGGCGACCAATGACTGGACGAGAATACCGATCAAGTTCATCACGTGACAAACCTAGACGGCTGATTGGTTATTGCAACTGCCTTGCATTCATATGGGAAGTGTTTTATTTCAATATTGGGTTCTATAATGACCCAGTGGTTTGTGTGATTGCTTTTTATTCGTAAGCTTAGTGTTTTAAATGCTCTTTTTTTCACTCTCAAGAAAGAATGAAAACTGATTCCCTCAGACTTAAGAGTTGTTCTGAGTCAAAGGGTTGAAATATGATTTAGCCAACAGTTTGAGACAATTTAAACTTATATTTCTTGAGGCTCCTATGTTTTGTGAGGTCATCATACCTTTTTCATTTATATTTAAACACGTGTAATAATAATGGAATTTCGGATTGAGACAACAAATGGAGTCAAAGCAATTTTAACTGATACTTTATGGAGGCCCCTACAGATTATGAGACCCTTATATATATCCTTTTTAGTTTGTACATAGTTCGTCACTAGGCGTAAAAATAAGATTAAAGAACCTGGAGAAGACGTTTCCCGGACATGAATGACAGAAGCAATCCACTGGTTGTTCCTCCAACGAACCCACCGACGATAAGAAAAGATAAGGAAAGAGTGAGAAGCGCCAACCAAGTCTGTTCCGGCATCGCTTCACCCGTTCGACTCTGTTGAAAACGAACTCTTGTAGCAACGTGGTCAGATTGCAAACATGTATACGTTTTCGAGTCGCGAGTCAATTCGAGTCGTTCGTTCGAGTCATAGAATCGAGTCATTTGTCAAGCGAGTTAAAATCGAGTCCAATACTCTTTGGATGATTCGAGTCACGCCGAGTTCACATCAGTGTACGAATTTTTGTTGCAAATCAGTAGTTGTAAAATACTTAGTGTTAAAATACTAAAATACTTCATTTTGTTACAATATCATTTTCTCGCAGCGCCTGAAGTAAAGTTGAGAAAGCGAGATTTCGTCATAAACCGGACCAGTTTGAATTATATAATTATGAGTTTTGTATATTTACCACGTAGGTGGAGTTGTACATAAACTGTAGAGCCGGTATAAGAGGCCCAAGGGCTGTA
>QXVZ01003897.1:0-16823 GCA_008931825.1 Phallusia fumigata
ATGTGATTCAAACATAGCTGACCCACTGTTGTGGAGGTCATAATGATGTATGACGTAAGCAAAGCGAAACCCATCACCTTTTTGACAGAGTTCAGTCAGCACTGTAACATGTTGCCTTACTATAAGAAATGTGACCCAATAAACCTTTGAACATTAAAATCGACCTAAAAGTTCGCTAAGTTGGCCAGCTTTTGCTTTTTTACAATGTTGAGGGAGGTAAACTCGTTCAACTATATTATAATATTACAACCACCTTTAAAGTTAGTACTTTACATACATAACTATTCAAACGTTTGACAGATGATAGTAACATAATCCCCAATGCAAGTCATTTGTTTTTTACAATGTGTAGGGCGGTAAACTTGTTCAAATATATTAGAATATTACAACCACTTTTATAATCAGCATTTGGTGTACACACATAACTAAACAGACAGGAATGTGTGGAAGAATAAATCAGTTCAACTGTATCTGACAACTCACTGGCATCTTGACTTCACATTGCCAAAATTAATGTTTTTCCCGTTAAATCGGAACGCAAGTTGTGCAAGTTTCGGTTCAATTATCATTGACTGATATCAATCTTCAGCAGAAAAGCTGAAGCAATTGCACCATTGCATGGTATGCATTAAAGCAATCGCAAAGCGTTTAAATTACTATATTTGGAAACGACACTGCCTTAAAGCCTGACACAGGCCCTGGATCAACCTTTGGTCACGAGGCATTTTCGTAATATTAGGTGCCTTGTGTTTTGTCACAAATCTCAAATTCATTCGTGCATACGAACGCCCCAGAGTGATTAATTGGCCTCGGTTAATTTAACAACAAAAGCATAATATAGTGTTTGCTTTATGATTATTGTGAACTATTTTGACACACAGTCTAAATTCAGCCGTGGCACATAGCGAATCTAGCAGCCACACTGATGATTGTTAATGAGTTTGTATTCCGGTTTCGCAGAAACTGTAATCGATCTAGGGTTTATCGAACTGCCAGCTGTGACCAACAAATACCAAAGTATAATTGGAACGTCAAAACGCAAAAAAACCTAAATACTTCTTTAAGTTCAAGGCTAGCTTCTTTCAAGCATTTTGATTTCAGTTTTTGTATTACATTTTCCTGCTAACGGGATACGCCATGCAACATATCTAAGGAGGACTGTGCATTTTTTGTTGCAATTATTATTATTTTTTTTGGGGGGAGGGGGGCTGCTTACTATATCTGGGGGAATTGTATTTAACCAACTGCGACTTCTTCCGGCAGGGGATCAGAAATAGAGTCTGTTTTTTTATGTAAGAGTATGGTATTTAAGGTTTTATCTATCTGATAACCACATGCACGCGGCACGGGTCACTGAAATTACCTTTAGTGACGTCATACCGTTTCTTCAGAGTGACATCACGAAACACTCTCCAATACCAGTAATTTGGATTTTGTCTAAACACTAAATTCGACATCACAGCAAACATTAACGTCGGGGGAACTCCCTATCTTCTCGAGTTGATNGCAAACATTAACGTCGGGGGAACTCCCTATCTTCTCGAGTTGATTGACACCGCTGGTCAGGAAGATTACGATCGACTTCGACCGCTGTCATACAACAAGGCCGACATTTTTCTCGTATGTTATTCCGTTGTCGTCCCTTCTTCCTTCACCAACATTAAGGAAACTTGGATCCCAGAACTAAAAGAGCATGCAGCCAACGTCCCATTTCTCCTGGTAAGTTGTTACGCACAAGTTTTGCCAGTTCAACATCGCGCAAAAGAATAACGCAACACAATTGCGATTGGAATTGCAAACGAACTGTCCAGATACATACTCATGCGTGTTTCGATAGCAGTTAGACGAAACTGCTAAATGTAAGTGTTTCGAAGGTACACAATTCACGATTTTAAATATTCTTAATAGGAAGACGCAACCCAGTACTTGTGTATAAAACATATTCTATGTTTCGACAAACACTGCTGTTATTCCTGATTTATACACAAGTACTGGCTTGTATCTTCCTATTAAGACTTAAAAGAATTGGTAAAATCTGGATCCGATTATGATGACGTTATTTTTTCCCCAAACCTCATAAGTGCACTTTAACAGGCAACCAGGCTTTGGGATATAAAATACTTTAAATGTCACAGCAGCACTTCGTATACTACTGTTTTCTACATATTTTGGCACCATTTCCCTTGTGAAATAGTGATTCAGCGCATGACCCGAAATATAACCTTCTAAGCGTCTGTTAGATTAATTTAGTCTTGACAAATATCAATGGCCTATGTGTAAATTGATATTGGTGATAAACTTTGGAAATAGCAACATTTTGCAAGTTGCGTCTTGCCAGTGGCAAGGTTCGAACCTGCGACCTAACCTCAGCGTTTAACGAAATCAGTAAAATACAGCAAATAATACTTTCATTTTAAACCTGGTTGATATGGACCCGGACAGCCATTGTGCCGACATTTTTAATACATTAAAACTTAAAGCATTGTTTTAAGCTAAATCACAACAGAAACAAATACTTGTATTTTATGTGAACCTTAAATGTCAACGGCTTGAAAAAGTTCGGACCAAAACTGACTCGTCGGGCGAATCTGGCCGAACCTATATATGGCCTTGTAAATGATTTGAAGGGAATTAAAAGTTGTTAATGCAACTAAATATGTATTATTTGGTCAGTTGTCGAACTTTAGGCGTTTTTTACATTGGAAAAAAGTTCGTGCCGAACCATCTTCAAAGTGGCGTATTTGGCCGAAATATTTGACACACCAAAAATGCGGTGCATCTTGTATGTGTATTTGGATTCCTCATAATACCCTCAATGGCCTTATTCTAACTTTTATTTTCAAGAAAAAGAGCGTTTGGCCTTTGTTTGACGTGCTTGTACTTCTGTGAAGCCACATCGAACTAATTTTAGTTTGCTTTCTGCATTTCCGTGTTCGTGTCGACAAAACATGAACCGAACGCCAACCTTAGGTTTGGCTCGTGTCAGTTTACTTCTTGTCATGTCTGATGCGGAAACAGTGAGTGCAACTGGTAAAATGCGCGTTACATAATGTGTAACTTTTTAAACGTCTATAAATTCACTTAGAATGGTTTTTAACTTGTTTTTAAACGTCTTTGAACATTTTGCGCGGTTCACTGCACGAAGTCCACTTTTAAACCCGCATTGATCTGACATGTCTGATAAATTAGAGCTGAAACTAGGAAAAATTTATTGCGTTACGCCCTCTCATATATTTTTAATCATGTGTTGTGCGTCTTGTACCCCTTTTTGTGTAGAAGCAAAGTGTGTAAATAAGCTTATTTGTTGCAGAAATCGATATCCCATATGCGGAATTGATTCTTACCTACATCATACTTGACCTGCGTTAAACTAACATGTATTTGACATGTTTTCTATTAACATGGCATGAAGAGAATATTGGCATACACAACCAAACCAACCTCTCACGTTATAATGTTTAAAAAACGCTTTGAAATCAAATTTTCTCGGCTGTGTTGCAGTGTTTCAGCTTAAAACAGAACAGGTTGTTTCAAATTGCACTAGGCGTTGTATTACCACACTATATTTGGAGCGGACGCAGTGACGTAGTGCACCTCATAATGTGCATGACGTAAGATGCTTGATAGACATTTTACGTCAGCTCTAAACAGTGTAGACACTGTATACTGCATGTGAAACCAGACGAGTACATTAACAGCCAGACATTGTTATGGACATAATGTAAACCGTTTATGCAAAAATGGCACTGGTTTGACCCTATGTTCGTGCTTGTCTGTTTGCGATAACACTACTCACGAGGTCATTTGCAACAGAAAAAAAAATAAGTCGCGATTTTCGGTCGTTACTGCTGGTTGTCAGATTTTGTGGCTATTTTTGTACATGTGTCCATTTTTAGTAACAACCATTTTGCCATGGTTATGTTTGACGTAATATGCTGCGTACGACAGCTTTCTCCTACATGAGCAGTTTTCGAAATCCGGTCCAAACAGTTCATGTGACGATTAAGGGGGTTTTGGCATGAAATGTTTGATGGATTGGGATGAAACTTTTACAGCGGGAAGATATGGTCCAGGCGGTGTGTCACTGGCTTAATTTAACCCCATAGACACAGTGGATACCCCGTTAGCCCCCTGAAATGAGTCAAATTACCAAACAATCTCCCAATTTAATGACATTTGGCCAGTTTGTATAAAATGTCATTGTGGTGCAATAAGATTAGGGGGTTTAGTGAATGCAAGCGTTGACAAAAGTCATGTTTCACCTACGTCTTTGCTTCTGGCATCATAAAACAAATTCTTGTCAGGCCCCCTTGCTCCAACACACACAAAAATCATGGATTGGTAGTGATGACTCCCCAAACTAGCAAAATTTAGGGCATGCTTGCACTGTTTCGCCAGCAAAAACTAGCAAACATAAAGTTTCTGCATTTCTTGATAGGTTGGCACGCAGATTGACCTGAGAGACAACGCTCGTCAAATCCAAGAACTACACAAACGAAAGCAAAAACCGATCACGAAAGAACTTGGCCAAAAGCGAGCAGCAAAATTGGGCGCAGCTTGCTACAAGGAATGTTCTGCTGTCACAATGGACGGTATTAAGGAGGTTTTTGACGAAGCCATTCATACAATCCTCTCACCGCCAGAGAAATATGATAGAAACGACAAACGGCGCTGCGTTGTCTCATAACGACACCTAGTGTTAAAATGAGTAACGGCCAATTCGACGCCAGACGTCGATTGTTGAAAAGCCACGGTTTTGCGAAGATTTTATTTCTGTTTTAACATTTTAAGTGAAACACTCGATTCTCCGTTTTGATTTTCGTATTTTGTTGGTGGGGTTAAAATGCACTGCTGCCAACTCGCCGTTTTGAACTGATACACATTCCCGAGAAGCGGACACTTCCCACATTTTTTTTCTTTACGCCTTGACAGAAAAAATCATAATGTTAAACGCTGAAGTTTTATTATGCGAGCTTCGTGCCTAAACCACGTCGATTTATTAATTTGAATCGGTCTGCATAAGTTTAAAATAACACGGGTCTTTGTAAAAACTTAGCAGACATGGACGTTCACATGCGTGATATGGACGTATTACCAGGTGATCCAAAACACCGTCACAGTCTAAGCCGAAGCTCGCTTTGGATAGTCTGTACTCCAGAAGATGTTACGTGTTTGTTATTCTGATATTGAACGACAACTTAAAGATTGTATCTTTCGGTTGGAACTACGTTTTTTTACATTTAAAACCATTGGAAACAACTATTTAAGTTACACGTAAAAACCAAATAAATAAGGTACGATAATTTTGCACAATAACTTAACGACAACGCAGCTAAAAAAAATCTTTAACAATTTCCCATTATTTGTGTGCCTTTAACTGCATGGTTTCCGTTTGCGCATAGTGGAATTCTATCACTTGCTTGTTTCCAATACATACGCGAACACACTCAGTGTTGGCATACAAGGTTCGCTGGATCTGCACCTCGGACGGAAATTCCGGCGGGGGCGGGGGTCTTGCCCCCTCCCCCCCAGAAAAATGGTTGCGAGGGACTTCTTCATTTGCCCCCAATAGTTTAGACTCGATTGTTTTTAGAAAATGGTACGGGTTTGTTTCATTAAATAAGGACGAAACCCAAAATCTGGTTTAGCTATTAAAGCGGATTCAAAGCTAGGTTACTGTAGCATTAAAACGATTTTAGCACATTTTATTACTTTTGCAACCGTTAAGAGATCACAAACAGCTTTAACGGCGTTTTAAGGCTGCCTTAGCCGAAAGGGAACCAAAAATTTGTGAAATAAAAGTCATTATTGTGACGTCATAACTTTTCGTCAATTAATATGACGTCATCTACACAGAAAATAATCACAAAAATCAAAAGTCTCCCCCAATATTTTCAAAGGATTTGCGACAACTAAACTGAGATAGTTTGACAATATCCTTCCTTCGGCCATTGAAATCTTTGTTTACCGGTTATTTTTACAAACCGACTGAATTAGTAAGACTTACGTACAAGAAATTTGCATCAATATAGCACCCTGCCACCCCGTACCACAAATATAGTTTTGTACAGTTGCGTTTTAATTGAAGAAATACTTAAGGAAGGTGATTTTCAACCGAACAATGTAGAGATTTAGAATTAGAAAATACAAAATATATTTGCTGATTGCTCGAAAACAAATTTCCTCTTTCCGTCACCTTCCTTGGTGAGAACAGCAATATGTAGACCAAATGATGATGTGCTGTATATTTGATCGACTTCTCCCTTATCTGTACAGCTATTTTTTAATCTATTTTTCAAGCTTGTCCAGATGTCTCTGATAGTTCGGTGATGGCAATATGTTGATAAAGCACAAAATATCCTGAGTAAAAAGCTAAAACATAACAGAACAGGTTGCTCTATATTTAAGTGTGACAAACTTGGTTCTGTTGACCACTTAGAATCTTACAATGTTTGTTTTTAAATATGATTTCCGTTCAATATTTTGCACAAGAAATGTTGTGAGAACTCCATGGTCATTGTTCCTGGTGAGTTCTCCCATCTACTTGTTTCAAAATCACACTTTCAGTGTTGTCAAACAATGCCAATTATCTACACATATTTGAAGCATGTCTGTTACAAAACTCTGGTGGAACAAAGATACGAATACAAATTTTTGGCATAATTTGTATTCTTATCTTTCGTCATTAATATTATTTAACACTTCTGTAAAAAAACAGATGTCTGCTTGAATTGGTAAGGCTACCTACAAGTAATCTGATCCAATAGCACACACAAGAAACACTCTAAAAATAGCTTTGTGCAGTAATGATTTATTTTGAAGAAATATTATACACTTGCAAAACTAATTTGGACAAAATAATTAAAAACGATAGAAATTACATAATTTGAAAATTCGTTGCTAGTAAAATCAAATCATCTTTGCTGAAAGCATAAAGCTGGTTGGAAACTCACAATGGATAAAAATATTCCTACAAATCGCACACAATTGAATTTGCTCATTTGTCTGAATGGCATCAAACTTAACTGTACTATTTTTGTTCAGTCCATAGCAATTTTTAAAACAAGGTCCTCCAAGTAACTACAGAATACAAACATTAAATTTATGGCCTTTTTGCACATCTTGATATGGTTTAATAAATATGTACACAATGTGGTAAAATAACACATTTTTTACAATGAACTGTGTGATCATGACAACCTCTAAAACAGTTTAATGCGTTATTTGGGCACATATTTTTCAAACTCCTTTGTAACTTTGGCTGTGCCAAAATAGGCCTGCATCACTTTGACCACAGCAATCTTGCCAGAACTTGCCATTTGATCATGGTGGTCTCTGATCCACTCAGTCATGGTTTTCAGGTTGAAATCCACACCTTCTATAGAACTGTGCTCAAACTTGTCTCTTGGTCCCCAAGTAAAAGCAGATTTCACTTGCTCATAACTTAACTGATGATCAGCTTTTATCTGTCAGTATTAAGGGTTGGATACTACTTTAGCATTCAAATTAGGTCTTTCGAATTCTGGCCTTGGTTTTAGGGCTGTATCAGCTGTTTAGGGACTGGTAGAAAAATACAAATGGTGACTAATGTTCAGGTCAAATTAGCAAACATGGCATTGGTTGCACAAAACAGCCCCCCCAAAAACAAAAACTTTTAGTAATGGTTAAAATGAAGATTTTTACTTTTAATTAAATTACAGAGTAATTGGTTGAAACTATACCCCGAATGCAAATAGCTTGATCTTCAGTTTGCCTCTGTGACCAAAAGTTGGACAATAGGAAAACACTGCACTTTCTCACCCTGTCATCGTTCAAGTCAATAAAGCCACACATTCCCCACTCGTGGGTATCAAATTTGAGATACACAGTGTTCAAGTGAATAGCTTTTGAATCATCACTGTCCAAAGGCAACCCAAGTTCCTGAAAAAGATATAAGATGCTCATTTGAACCAAATGCTTAGACATTATATTCTGACAGATATATTTGAGTTGTGTTTATTTCGCTTGGTGAAAGAAAAAATAGCGACACAATAGCACTAAATCAATCACCAGGCCGGAAATAGCTGCGCAATGTTAAAACGTTATGAGGCCCAAAGTGTTAAGGGCACAATTAGTGGATCAAGGTCAAACGCACTGCGGCTACACCGTAATTATAAGGCGTTATGTGGGCAAGTGTGAGTTTGGTGCAACATGAGAAGCATGACTGCAGGGTGGATTTAAATTAAATTGCCTGCAATCAGTTTTTATGTTTACCTCTGTCAGACCACGAGCAGCTGTTCTGACAAGTGACACTGTTGCGGAATCAGCATCTTTGTCCACGTAATCCAAAATTGAGCAACTTTCCACAGCTCCACATGTGTAAGCCCCTGGACTTGCAACTCCTTGGACAAAATTGGCAACATGGAAACAATTTGGAACAGCAAAAATATCAACATCGCTAGAAGAAAATAGGATTTATTTATTAACCACTGACCTTTGGCTTTCGACCTTTGAGTGAAAACAAACTTCCTCTTTCCATCACCTTCCTTGGTGAGAACAGCAATATGTAGACCAAAGGATGTGCTGTAAATTTGATGAACTTCTCCCTTATCTGGTACAACCAGTGATTTCTCAATCTCATCAAAGCTTCTCCAGATGTCTCTGATTGCCCGATGATGGCAATAGGTTGACTGTTTAAATCTAAAAAGGGAAGGACTAATCTATGAAACAGACAACAAAATTTCTATTTTTTAGCAAATTTTAGTATAAGAAGAAGATTGCCTAAATACATTAATTTTTCAAAATCTTGTTGGGTTGTTGCACTATAATCTTTGTGTTGTATAAAAGTGAGTAATGTGGTACACAGCCTTATAGTGTCATTCTCGAGGGATTTAATGTAAGAAAACTTTGGCAACATGGCGCTAATACGCTGATTTGTTGAACGCCTCTGCTTTGCCGGTAGCCTGCTTATTCTTCACTTTTTTCGGATGTGGACCACAGTACAAAAAGTTGGACAACCTTGCGATTTAGAGGTACAACTTAATTTTAAACAAATATATTTACAAATAATACAAATAATATATAAATTATGTATGTAACTCACCTCAGTTCAATGTGCTGATTTTCCTCCTCTCCTTGTCGATCCAACACAATTTTTTTCAAGGCAATGTTGGGGTTGTCATCGATTTCCTTAGCTTTTGCCTTGCGTCGGTACTCTTTCATATTTGCAAAGTACTTTTCTTCAAGAGCTTCATCCAGAGGACTAAAAGTAAATAGTTTGCTTTAATATCACGAACCTGTTGAAACAACCAACAGTTGGAAGATGACAAATTTGAAATATACTCTTACAGATTTTCTTCACCCTTTACTCTGTCAACATGGCACAAGAGATTTGGTTCAGCATAGGTTGGCTTTGGACTGTTGAAACGTTCTTCCATGGTCACATGTTCATCAACCTTAGGCAACAAATAGTGATTTTGTTCATGACCATTATGTGTTATCCGTTACATCCTGTAGGTTCCCATTACAGTCATCTTCTTGGCTTTATAATAGTGACAAGTTGACAACCATAAAACTGAACAGTTAATATATTTTCAACTAGAATCTGATCCAAAATTATCCATGCATCTTTTGTTTACAACTGAAATGATGTGAAACCAATTTGTTCTAGACTTCAGTTTGCTCAAGAAAATGAATGCTTTACATTAAATTGCAGACATATGAATTGACTTTTAACTAATTTGCAATATAAATGAAAAAAATAAACCTCTTCAACAATTGAATCCACCACAAAGATGCTGGTGTTCATCAAAAAGCCACAGGAAAAGAATTCGCCTCTTGACTCTTTCAATCTGAATGGATTCTCTTTAGAGAAATGGTCGGCCACAATTTTTTGAAACCCAGGGCATTTGTCAACATCTCCACAACATTGCCAAATCAGCTGATTAATGTTGCCACCAGCACTTCCCTCAGAAATTGAGATTTTAATGTCATCAATATAAAGGGTTTTGTTTCCGCTGAGTTTTATTTCATGCCCTTTCCCTGCAAAACATGTACCTTGAAAATGGCGGATAATTTACATTGTGACATACCAAGGAAAATTGTCAAATAATTTGTTTCAACAAAAACGTTAAGTGCATTTTTTATGGAACTTTTGTTGTACTTCATTGGTTGCATACAGTATGGTCTGCAACTATTGTTTGTCTAAAGCAGTTTTGTTAAATGCAATTTTGCCAAACATCTGTGCATGCTTTAAATTTGCCAAGTTAGTGGTTTCAATTTGCCATGACAGCCCAGTTTATTCTGCATCTAAACAAAGTACCAATGAACTGACCCAGTAGACCTGAACGACAATCCAAACAAAGGTTAGTGGGAGTAACTGGGGGCTACTGAATGTAAAACATGTTAAAGTGTAATGCCACATTACATCACAGTGAGTGGGAGTACTGTTTGTATTTCTTCAGTTAAGCCAGCCCAAATGGTCAACTGTCATTTTACCAACTCAACAGCAAGTTGGCAATTACTGCATAGTGTAGGAAACAGGTTTTAGCATTACTGAAACCATACCAGAGGAAATGTTTCTGGTTGAGACATCGTCCCATGGATTTTTGCCAGTCTTTGTTGTGAAAATAACCAATCCAAATGCAAAAACATCCTGTTTTTCTGTGTTCCAACCTTCTGGTGCAGCAAAGCGCACATGACCCTGGTATTGTTGTTAAATGTTTATGTCAAAATATACTGCAAGCAGCTTGGAGTTTGAGTGGAAAATATTCATCTGTGGTTCACATTTGTTGTATAAACTCATGGTATAAGTGCCAAAATGTCCAGCGTATATGTTATAAGTGCAACTTCTTTATTTAACACATTAAGATATTTGTACAGCACACACAAATGATTTGAAAATAGTGTTGAAAAAATAAAAAAAATATGTTTTGGGTTAAAAGCACATGTAAGTGAACAAATTTATCTCAACTATACCTTCGATTTTTCTGTACTGACACTGTGGCATGATAAACCAAAATCACACAACTTTGCAATAGGCCAAAGTGGTTTGGTGTCCAACTAAAAAAGGTTAGAAACACTTTTATTATGCTGAACAAACATACCTGTTCCAAAAAAATGTCATTATATATCAGGATTTATAACCACACAATCTCCGCTGATATTTGGTTAATTGCAGCAAAAACCAGACACTGAGTCAAATCTAGTCAATATTTTCACAGACTCACATTCAACTCAGAAGTTTGAAACTTATTGATTTGACTCGAATTGGAAACTATGTGTTTAAAAAAATACTTTTTTAGATAACACGTTCCATTGCTTCATTAAGAGTTAAATAATTATGGGTAATTAAGTAAATATTCATTAGTGGAAACAGGTTTCTGTCAAAGCGTTTCTACTTAAAGATGCTTTTCAGATTTTACCCACATTTTTATATTTACCCTAGAACATTTATCTCACCAAAATGTTTTCTGGCCTCAGGTCATGATGATATACTCCCTGTGAGTGCAGATAATCCATAGCATTTGCAACTTGATGTGCTATGTGCCAGGTAAGAAAATCGGTCAAACCACTTCCATCATCAGTGACAGTTGATTTGATGTACTTCCATAATGTTGTCTGTAATCATACACATTTTTGCTTTTGAGATGGCCAAGTTGATTCAAAATAACTAAGTATGTAACTTTATTAAGCTTGTAAAAGTGCCTAAAATATATACAATGTACCAGATGGACGATAGAATAGCAAGCAGCTTTTTACCATTTCGAGAAACAAACACACTTCAACCAATGTGATCATGTGATAAATTTCATTTCACATGTAATTGTAATTGAGACTTGTTGTCTTTGTGTGATTGATAATGCATGTTGCATTTCTATCTTACACATTATAATTAAACAATACTACAAAGCCAAGTAACTACTGTTCAGAAAATTGAAAAATAAAAGTGTCATATTGAACTGGAAAATGCCATAATAATTGAACACATAATGAATTATAATAAATGTGGTTCATTGCTTTCCATTACCTCAATGTACTCCATAACAATGAAAACTTCTCCATCAAAGATGCCACTTCCTCTGAAGGCAATGATATTGTCATGCCTGAACGACCTGTAAATAGAAAATTAATGTCAATTTTTGTAGAGATTCTAAAATATACTCGGATGTATCAACCAAAAATTTTTTGTTTGCAACCAAAAAAGCAGTTTTTTACTGGCCAAAAACAACTTCTAAATCAGTGGGTAACTTGATGGTTTAGATTAGAACATGAAATCATAATGCAGACATTCTTCAAAAATGTAAATAAGAAAAACAGAAAAAAAACTAATTGATTTAAAAAATATTTAAACTTCATTGTAGTGTTCCATTACCTCAGTTTTTTAGACTCTTCACTGAAGTTTGCTTTGTCCTTTTTTTCTTCGTTTTGTTTTATTTGAACTTTCACAGCAACTGGCTGACCCTTGAGATTCGATTTGTAAACAGATCCAAACTTTCCTGACCCAATTTTGCTTAACTTGTGTCCTTCCACCAAACCAACTTCTTCAGGTTTCAGTTCAGTTGGTTCTGCAAAATCGAATTTTCACCATTTTAAAGTCAGAAATTATCCTTTTTATTTTTTCCATAAAATACAGCAAACNTAGTGTCACATTGAACTAGTTTTGGTTTAACTATGCAATTTCAGCGCCGATAATCACAGTTCGTGGAAACGCCGTAAATTTCTTGGGCCTTGCCCTGTGGTGCACAAAACTTTCAAACGATTTTTGCTTTTGTTAAAAGACGTTGTATATGGATGCGACCAAAAACTCGCCATCGGAGTTTTACCTCTGCGCTAAAACTTGTCTTGAGACTCGAACCCTATAGAGACTTGACTTGACTTGACTTAGGCCTCTAATCCTTGGAGACTTGGCTTGAGACCCGAGCCCCTGGGGACTTGGGACTTCGGCTTAGAGGATACATTATCCGACACTGGATGTTACTACCATTAAAAATCATTCAAACTGTTTCCAGTTTAAAGAGCACGTAAAATACATTATTGTTATTCAAAAATCAACTTGACTAACCCGCTTCAACTAGAAATTTTCGAAGTCGGCGACCAGTTAAGGTGATGGTCAGTATAAGTCGGAACATAATGTCATTGTTTACTCCGTCGAACTGGTTTTTAAGGTTGTGGTACCCAACTGTCTTCATCTCTAACTGTTAAAATGACCTGCCCAAAACATGTAAACAACTTCTATTTTGCAGCTTTTTAACATGACTTATCAGCGGTATCTATTGAAATGTAAATGACGAGGTTTACTTTCTGGACGCCAATTATTTGTTACAAAATGAATCAAAAAGATGTTTACTCGAATTCTGATTTGCCCCTTCCCCAAGAAAATAGTTTTGAAGATAACAGTAGCAATATTTACCTTAGCATTTGGAAAGGCATCAAAAATTTCTTTCCAGTAAATGCAACACGGGTTATCCATCACAGCATCAACGTTTTCAAACATTCGTTTCACGTCTTCCACTTTAAAACCGCCTCGAATTTGTCTAACCCAATCGTCCCCAAGATACCAAAAATTCTCCATCCAATCGTAAACCTCATATCCCAACAGAGTCAAGGCTGCGTTCATCGACTTTGTACCAGTCTTTGGCAGTCCTGCTACTATAACTTTCATCTCATATTATTATTACTTCACCCAGTTCGTGCAACATTTAAACTTTAGTCAATCTTGCTGGAAGTTGAAAACGTTATAGTCACCAACTCTTTTTTTGTTAAATATTAACCACCGATGACCTCGCTGGCAACTGCTGTAACGCACACAAACTAAAATAGTTCGTGGTTTTGCAGCATTGCAGCACAATTCTAAAACGAGTTTAGTTTACCAAACGAACGTCATTTCTTCACATACAACGAAGTTTTAACGCCGTGTCCAGTGAAATCGTCCTTTCAACGATTAGATTTTATTCCTGTAAATCCTGCTTTTACTATTTACCTAGTAATGCTAAACGTCCCAGGGTTTGTCTGATTGAAAACCGTGAATATCAAATTCAAGTGCTTTGCCGAGACAAGAGGAAAAACCCTGTTACCAGAGAGCAGTTGCCGCCTAGGATGTGATGTGTGCGTTAACATTCCTTTGTTTGAGTAGCGTGCAACGCTCGAGCGACCAACGATGTTGAAGTTGTACTAATCTACATATGTCGTTTATTCACAACAGGTCGACATCAGTAATTACTTTGCAATGATGCGGCATGAAGACTAAAAACGGCTTCAAAAACTTCACACAAAGATTCAGTATTTTACAACTAGTCAAAACCGCAGCTCAATACTTCGCAGGTTTATTCAAGCTCTAAATATTTGCTTCCAAGTTTAGAATGTTGCCAGTTACAGTTGAATGAAAGTGAGTGGTTAGCAAAAAACAGGTCTGGCATCTTGGTTTAAGATTATGTTATGTGGGCATCCATGTCGCGGATCCTAGTTTGGCTGGACCATTTATAGCAATGAGTTATATTTCCCCGTGCATGGCGAGCAATAACATTTGAATCCGATTGTCGTTTCTCGGGGACGTAAACAGGTAAACCAAAGCAAAATAGACTAAAAGGCGTTTCGATGTGCGCCAAATATGCAAAAATTAGTAGGACTTTTTCAGAACAATTATTGTTTTGACATTTTCCTTGATCATGTGTAAGCACGTGTTTATTATTTTATAAATCCAGTGACGCGAACAGATGTGTCAGGTAAAGAAATTCTGTTAAGTGCTTTGGTGTTCGGATCAAATTAAAAATGTTTCCTCATTGCACCAACTGCATTGAAATTCGATCCGTTCCACATTATTTCGTCACAGCACCAACTGCATAACAACGTACAGTAAAATCGCCAATACAATGCAAAGGCAAGTCGCAGAAATTTTCAACTCTTTCACCAGCTGCCCCATTAACGGATTCTCTTTTTTCATTTCGTCCAGCAGTGCACCTCTCTCGTCATTATGTGGGTGGGGCGGATCGGGAACCGGGACACCCAGGAAATCACATAATGGTTGCCAACCATCTTTTACCTCGTACACCAGAAGCTGACTCTTGGGCACAACCTGCAAGTATAAAAATTAAAGTAGTTAGTGAACCAAGAATGCACAGTTTTTATACGCATTAAATCAGCATTTACATTGCGGCTGCGCAACCGGGGGGCCTGCGGCCAAGGATATCAATGCTGTACGGTATGGTACTTTGGTAAGGTACACAGCGTAAATCATCAAAATGGACGGTAGGGTGATACGGTCCGCCCTTCACAAGGAAGTACAGGGTACGCACAACCCAATACGTACCGTTTCCTATCCTTGACAATGGATAGCAGTGCGGTACGATTGGTTGGTACTGTACACAGCACAAATCTTTAAAAGGTACGGTATACGGTGATACGGTACGCTCTTTGTAACGACGTATGCGGTACGAACAAATCAATACGTACTGTACTGTACTGCCATCCTTGCCCAGGTCGCATGCGGCCCACGAGTTTGTTTTCAGTGACATGCGAACAGATCTTATTTTTTCACATTTTTGTTTATAAGCTCAAGTATATTTGTCATCAAAATATACCAAAATAATACCAGTTGCTTTTGTTAAAAGCTTACTAGCTGATCGTGGTCACATGTCATCGTTTGTAAATGTTATAAGGCTTTAATTCTATCACATCACCTGCTTCACAAGACGTTCGTGTCTCCGAAGTAGTTTTATAATCGCCTCCTTGTGATTCAACTTAAACCCGCTCAATTTGCATGCCTCCTTGCTGTTGGTGTATCGGTGTACTATTTGACAATTAAACCTGCTTGAAACCATTTAAATACAGAAAGTATTTTGCATTTTGCTACCACAGTTCCCCAAAAGTTTGGGTGATTAAAGGTCAACGAAAAATTTAACTGATCCAAAATATAGAGGTCGGGTCAAGTAACTTAACTTGTTGTACATTTTTTTCCAGGAGTAACCTACCTTGTACAATTTCAAATGTTCGGAGGGCATGGCCCTTTTCGCTCGAGCCCCCATAGGGGTTTGATTTGACTTGGGACGCGACGTAGACGACACGTTATACCCAAAACATTGGATTCTAATGCTATTGACAATCGAATAAAACCGTTTCCAGTTTAAACTACAAGCAAAATAAAATGCATTGTAGCAAATTTAGAAGCAAGTCAACCAACCTGCTTCAACTAAGAATTTTCGAAGTCGGCGACCAGTTAAGGTGATGGTCAATATAAGTTGGAACATAATGTCATTGTTTACTTCGTCGAACTGCTTCTTAAAGCTGCTGTACCAGCTGTCTTCATCCTTAACTGTTAAACAACTTTATTTTGCAGATTTACAACATGACTTTCCAGTATGAGTATTTCCAGTGTAAATATTTATTATCTAGGCTGCGGTATCCCCCCAAATCTAAGTCATGCTGTTTACTTTTCTGGGCGCCAGCTGTCTTCATCCTTAATTGTTAAAATGACCTGCCCAAAACATGTAAACAACTTTTATGTTGCAGGTTTTTAACATGACTTATCAGCAGTATCTATTGAAATGTAAATGACGAGGTTTACTTTGTGGACGCCGATTATTTGTTACAAAATGAATCAAAAAGATGTTTACTCGAATTCTGATTTGCCCCTTCCCCAAGAAAATAGTTTGAAGATGACAGCAGCAAACATTTACCTTAGCATTAGGAAAGGCATCAAATATTTCTTCCCAGTAAATGTAGCACGGGTTGACTATCACAGCATCAACGTTTTCGTACATTCGTCTCATATCTTCCACTTTAAAACCTTCTCGAATTTGTCTAATCCAATCGTCCCCCAGATACCAAAAATTCTCCAGCCAATCGTA
>QXVZ01003898.1:0-14161 GCA_008931825.1 Phallusia fumigata
AAAAGTTGCATGTTGGCCTTTGAGGTGCTCGAAAAAGAAGCAGCATTGCAAAATTCTGTCATCATTGTTTTCAGGAGGTAAGCCTTCTAAATCAAACATACAATAAGAAGATAAACAAAACACTAGAGGTGAAATAACTCTCTTACCAAAAACAGTTGCGGCTTCCATAATGGTCTGTCCTCTTATGCCAAGCTTCTTCGAAGAAAAATGTCTAGGAAAAGGCGGGAGTGTTTTACTAAAACCTGAGCGAATTAAACCTTTTTTACCTATTTAACCATGATACTGCTTTTCTAGCTTTTGGCAAAGTGTTTTGATTGTTTTTTAATCCATCCAATTCCTGTGCAAAAACATAGGTGATTAAGTTCAACCTAAACAATTATTATGTCAACAAAGGTAGTTCACTATTAAATTGTAGTGAAAAAAACAAAGCAGTTTAATTTACAAGCAAATGTGCAGTACCATGTTTGGACAAATACTAAATAGTGATTGAATGTAACAAGCTTTCCTATCAAAATGTATCTGCATACAAGTATCAATGATTATGGAATAAATATTGCTAAAACATTTAAAAGCAAGTAAATTTTAATCACTGATTTGACTGTATGTTTATTCAAATAATCATGGGCAAACTTTGTCTCTAGTGTGTTGAAGATCTTAAACTTTAAACTTATAAACCAATGTGCTTATCCTATATACCTGAAGCACAACCCAGGGTACAACAACTATTGCACGTCGGAAATGTCTGTCAGGGAGTGGAAACCAGTCAATAATGTCATTTATATCTTGAAGTCCGGTTTTGTCAAGAAACACATTGGTATCCACCACAACAAAAATGATGGCTGACTTTGACTGAGGGGAAAAACTTGAATCTGATTCATCGACAGCATCATCTTTACAACAACAGTATTTGTATTATGTGATATGCAGAGAGAGAGTATATGACGAATCTTACCACTGCACACAGATACATCAGCCATTTCAACATCATGCGACACATTGTGATTGTTCTGTAATACAAGTGGTGCATAGTTGTGATGGTGGTCATTATTGCATCAAAAAGGACAATTTTCATTGTTCTGTACCTTTTCAAGATTTGGCATAGTGGGAGCTTTGGGGACCAAAAGTCCAGACTTGTGTTTTACAGTATTCTGCCTAATTGGAGGTACCTGAGTCTTTTTAAAACCTGATTTTACCTTGGCATGTGTTTTTTTACAAGAGACCTTGGCATTAGCTGCTTTTGGCACATGTTTTAGGCCGTTTAAAGGATTTATTTCATACCCTCCTTTCTGGCTTTTTGTGAACCCCTTGTATGACCTATTAGTTGTAGTTGGTTTCTTAGAATCAAGATTTGGTCGCTTGGCTGATGTCAACTTGTTCTTTGGTCCACCAGCCTTTCTTTTGTTCCCTTTTGCACTGGTACAGGCAGTTTTACTTTGAGGAACTACTATTTTTGTGCCTGATGTGGAAGCTTGACCTACCAAACCTTTCTTATTCAAGGGCTTCAAAATTTTTTCTGGCATCTGCCTGTTTTTCGCAGCTACCATTGGAACTTTTTTGGGTTGGACACATCCTAAAAAAATATAGTTTCTTAATTTAGTAAATCACATTAAATAATTAGGTGTTTTACCTTTCACAGAAGCTTTTTTGGTGGTCTTTTCTGAAGATGGCTTTAATTTTGAAACAGGTTTCAGTTTTGTTCTGGATTTGCATGAAAAATCTGCACAAAGGATTCATCAGTCTATAATTTGTCTTCTACCAAAAAAAATAAAAATAGAAATTTGCTGTACCTTCAGTATTTGGAAATGTCCATGAAGACTTCCCAGTGATAGTATTAAAGTAAAAAACGCGATCTTTGTGTTTTGAGGAAAACTGAACAACCCAATTTTCAGGTAGATCTTTTTGGATTTTACGTAACGTTTTGTCTTTTAAGTTGCCCTCCATGTTCCTCTGCATATATTCTTATCCCCCGGGTACGTTTTACCTGGATGTTTACGCCATGTCCCTGCGAACAGCTGACCAAACCCGTTGTTATTGTTGATTATTGTGGCACAAANCTGGTCTGGACAGCAACCTTGCACAAATTTGTGTAATCGCATAAAAAACTTTAACTGTCTTTCTTAGAAACCCTTAATTTAATTATATGGTTAATTTTTTTCTTATTGCGAGTACGCTTTTTATCACAAAGCTATTTAGAGCACAGAAGATTGACTTGGTTTTTATTACAACTAAAGTTTGCCTCTTCTCTTTGTAAATGTCCATTTGCTACTGGTTGTTTGTTGTAGAGTTTTTGATTAAAGAGCTTGTAACAAGCATGTATTGTAAGGCATATAAAACCATTAATTACGTTAACAGGGTAAAAATGTTGGAAATCCCACCATGGAAGGCAGAGTTGTTGGAGCGAAAAAAGGCAGCAAAAAAGAAAGCTGAGCAGGTTTACTAACATAGTTTAAAAACATGTTGTTTTCTAAAAAATTACAAATGATATTATTGAATATTTGTGTTCATTCATTACTAGGAAAAGTTGCCTACTATAATATTACATACATATGTTGCAATTTTGTGGATCATATTTATATGTCTCAATGTTAATTAATTACCTAGCTAATAATAGTGGGTTGGACCACGTAATTTAGAGGTAATATGTACCTCATAGGTCGAAAACCTATAGTTTGTGCCATCAAGTTTCATTAGAAACCTTTGTGTCCTTTCCGTTAACTGGCACAAGCACAAAGTTTAGTGGTGACCTGTTTAGCCTGTGGAGGTCCTAAATAATTCATCACTTTTGGCAAGAATACACATTGGTGTGGTGTGCTTCATATTAGTCATCAAATATTTAGGTAGCCAACAGGCGACCTGTTTGCTTACGTATTTGCCTCTGCGACTTGATTCGTTCAAAACGTATCGCTTTATTATCCGGTTGTTCGGAAAATTTACAACCGGCAACAACTTGGCGTATTAAGCGCTACTGCTGGGTTATTGCCAGCTCGTGCCCGCGCCAGGCTTTGTATTTTGCTGAATACGATCACGTTTCGTTGTGTGACAGCATTAAACAAAACATTTCATGTGTGCCTAGTTGGTTTATCGGTGATCGGTGGATCAATTGATTTTTGGCGCAATGTTACATTCCATCGGTTTTATCCCTATCAACGATTTAATGCGATTACGCCATCACGTCCATATGCTGCATGTCACGTTGGTGAGCGGATTTGTGTATTTTCGCAAAAAACGCAACATTTTGTTTGGTTGAACAAGGTTTTGATTTTGCTAGAGTGCCATTAAACTTTGCAGGTCATTGCGTTACCGGCAAACCAAAATTTTTTAATCCCGTTTCAGTATATTTTAAACACAACGTTGTACGGTAGCCACTTTACAACACTGTATATCATGTTGAAAGTAACAGTCTGTCGACTTGGGCAACGAACTATTGTAACATATAAGTGCTCTTGACTGATCGATTTTCATAACTGCCTTTAAAGAAGGTCAACAACCCTCGGGCCTTGTTTCAACGCATTGTTGTCGCGTATAACGGACCACTTAAAGCGCTGCGGAGCAGGTTAGACGCCTTCTGACGTCACCGGTGTAAAGTTTGAAGTCTGTATGACAGAGTTTCACAACCGGTGGTCCTCGACGGGTGGTACACGAGCACCTTAGGAGCATTAAATTGAACTGCGCTCTTCGTTGCGTTCATATTTTTCGATTAGGAAAATAAAATAGTTATCTGATGGAAACTACCTTCCCTTGAACTGAGTGGTACGCGACCACAAAAGGTTGGGAGCCACTGCTGTATGCCATATGTGTGGGAGTGTGTTGTTGAGAAACGATGCTGACGCCTTGGAAGCGACACCNAGAGTTACCCAACCGGTGGTCCTCGACGGGTGGTATACGAGCACCTTATCAGCATTAAATTGAACTGCGCTCTTCGTTGCGTTCATATTTTTCGATTAGGAAAATAAAATAGTTATCTGATGGAAACTACCTTCCCTTGAACTGAGTGAAACGCGACCACAAAAGGTTGGGAGCCACTGCTGTATGCCACATGTGTGGGAGTGTGTTGTTCAGAAACGATGCTGACGCCTTGGAAGCGACACCTGCTGTTGTTGTTGTAACCGCTGAGTTGGCGAGTAAACGACTGATGGAAAAAAACCCATGATATATTTGTTTACACACAATTGTGTTTATCTTACATAACTCTCTGGTCTCGAGAAACTCGCCTTTGAAAGTTCCAACCCAGACATTGGCAATCTACCACTTGAGCTTTTAATTTACCTTGTAAACACGTTTCCCTAGAGTTGGAAAAGCTTGCAACTGTTGCAAAGACACTTTGCTGGCTAGTGTGATTATAAGGCGTTTGAAAACTGTAGTAGTTAAATGGTGTTGTCAATAACGATAGCATTGTGGTGGAAACTGCCTTGGCTGTGTAACATGTATGTTTTGTCGGTGGCTTCGGCGTGTGCCGATAATAAACAAAAGCAGCTAACATACATTATTCCTGATTGGTTTGTGGTACATCTCTATGTTTTGTTTACCCAACTATGCTGACTTGTTTTCGATCAAACACTGTAGTTTGTTTCCATTGATGAGGACAATGAAATAGTCGCAAATCTTACTGTTCAAATTTGCTCACTTATTTACTCTTTTAACAACCTTTCATGAGACTAAATATCTCTGTCATAAGTCGCCGCCCCCTCTGCTGTTAAGACACAACGAAGGTGGTACATTAAAAAACTTAAAATTGTTGGAACAACAGTAAATTTTGCGTCAAATTCTAATTGATTTTGTGATATGAACAGACTTGGAACGCAGAAGCGATGAAAGTAAGTTTATATTTTGCTTTTTTGGTTGTAGCCACTAGTGAGATATATACACAAAAACGTGATTGTCGTTTTATGTTACCAGTCGTAGAGTCTAGGGTTGTCGTACGTTCCGATTTTAACGGACATATCCGGAAAAAAATCTGTACCTAATGTCTCATAAAAAATGCTGAAATTTTAGCATCTAGTAAGGTATAATAACTAAGTTAGAAACAGTTGTTGTAAGGATAGAATATTCACTTTTATGGACTTTGCTTCTAAGCTACTATAGTTGTGCATTAATTAGTGTGAATGTTTTGGTTAATTTGGTATTGACGTAATACTTTTTGGTGGTGCGAATGGCAGCTATTATGACTGTCCGAAATTGTACCTTTTCAGACATGGCAAGCCTATCATAGCCGTTTTTTGTTTGTGTATTGACCAACCAGCAAAAAATAATATTGATATATTGTACTTGTATGTAATCCTACGTTGAAAGTAGGACGACTGTCGC
The DNA here is from genome assembly GCA_008931825.1 of Phallusia fumigata. Classification (NCBI taxonomy): domain Eukaryota; kingdom Metazoa; phylum Chordata; class Ascidiacea; order Phlebobranchia; family Ascidiidae; genus Phallusia; species Phallusia fumigata. The sequence goes on from QXVZ01003898.1 coordinate 5,305, forward strand.
CTAATTTCAATGATTAACGCTGATTTGAAAGTGTATAATTGATGATCGCTTTTGTAAGACCCGTTATATTTTTAACTTACTTTCCCCTGGTCTCCATGGCCAATCCCCTCGCTTCATTGAAGTTAAATGAAACTAAAATGTTTCCATGTGAATACAAATATACGAACCTGCGTCGGTTGCCAAGGTGTGCTCACGGGATTGTCTAATTCGGGCGACATTTGTTTTTGCCGCTATGTACTGCTGATTGAGTGTATACAACACAGGGTACGTACTGTTTTTATTTCTTCTGGAAACGTAAATTTGGTTATCACGCCAATTTTGATAGCTGTTTTATAGAAAAGGAACTTAGTCATTTAAGGTCTAGTTGGTTCGCATGGCGTAAAGTTAAAAATACCATGGAATATAGAGAAAGTTACAAATAAACGTCGTTCTTACCGAAATAGCAGAGGTTTTATTATCTGTGTTCACACGTTTTAGAAATTTCCCTGTTTTTAGTGTACAACTGCAAGTGTGTTGTTGTGAATATTGAGACCAAACTGATGTCAGTTGGGCTTTTAAGTTATTCTAGCGGGAAGAAGTCAATGTGGAAATTTTGCAAAGTAACAGCGCCTTAAACTATATTGGTCTACTGTTAATAATTTCCGCCATAACCAGAACTTAAAAGTTCTTCTTTTTCGGCAAATACCGTAATAGCATGTAAGCGAAACCTTCTTTCCAGTTCCTTTTGACACTTGCTGTGCTATATGCTTCATATCATCTTGAAGTAAATTGGCCTTTTCAAAAGTCCCTCTTCTCCTTCTCTTCATTTAAAATATTGTGTTTTTGCATGGAAGAATAAATTTTTCGGTTATTGCGTCCCGATTGTAACTGTTGTTATGGTATCCAAGGAAGTAATTTAGTTTGGCGAAATACGCGTTTTCCGTGATAGGTGTAAGTTAATAACCTGGGATATTTTTCTGAAAACATTGGTTTTAAATATTCTTAGAAACGATAGCGTTTGTAACCCTTTTGCAGTTGTTCGTTATTACAGTATAATGGCACGAACGTTGAATGTTTTGTTGTGCAACTCTGTTCTTCAAACCTTTATGTTGTGTTTGACAGTTTTGTAGCGCATCTAGACGTCGCAGTTACACAGGTTAATTATGTGGCTTGTCAGCAGTTCAATGTAATCCACGAATCGCCTTACCACACCTTGGAAATCCCACAACTCGTGGCAGACCAACATGTAGCTTTTAAGTGGAAAAGCGTGTAGGGAGAAACTTTTGGTCAACAGACACACGGAAATAGCCACAGATAAACTTGATTTCCGACTTGTGACAGTGAACCAACGCTTAAGGATTTGGTAGCCTAATTTATGCATCGTTTGGAGGGAATTTTGCGCCATAAACGGCATGATAGTCTTTTCGTAGGTGAGGAATTCTATAACATGCTAACGGGTGTATTTTTATAGAGTTTCCTGTACCTCACATCGGGTAAGGTGCTTTCACTGAGACTTATAACGGTATCGGTAGTGGCTTACATGGCAATTGCAAAAAGAACAATATAAACTAAACTGTCATTTGGCAGTGGGGTATAGACACCAATCAAGTCGGTCTACTTTGCAAGCATTTTTTTACTGCCATGTCAGAGAATACATGACTTAATGGAAAACAATTGTGGTAAATAGGTCGCGGCACCACTTTGCCCTGTTTGTGCACCTTTACCATGTTTCGCAGAATGTTTTGTTGAATGTAATGCAGTACGCAGTGCAGTTTGCGTGGTAAGACCAACCAACCAACCAACCAATCAGCACACGTTCGTTTTCCTCACGATGACGTCTCGAACTGTAACTCTTTCTTACCCACCCCCACACTCCCCACACCAACAATGCGACCCCTAACGAAATCTAGACGTGGCTTTGAGACCAGAAACCGCATAGACAATGAGAAACAGTTCAGTGATCTGTAAAGCTGAGGGAGACCCGTCACCCTTCAACAGTTAGGCGCGATTCGGTTAAATGTGGTGCCAGGCGGATCTGCAACGTAACTTACCTGTTTGCTGTAGCTTTTGTGTGTTATTCAGAAGCAGAACAACTTTATTGTAGGTCTGATTTAGCGTGGGTCGGACGGTGACGTGTTGGGTTAGTGTCGGTAAAGCAAACTAGTCATCGAAATAGCGTTTCCTGTCGACTTGTGCCTGTATGTATGTATGTGTGTGTTCATTTCCTTCTTGTTGAAGACCTGATGATTTTTTCTAAGGCCGACTGGCAAGGTACTGTGTCTGGCATTCCGCTGCTTTAAACTTCAAACCTTCATTTCAAGGTTAGTATTATCCGTACACTATTAGTTACAGATTTATAAAAGGCATTTTTGGACGTTTATGCCTTTGCAGTTTCGAGTTATTATGTCGTTTTGTGTGTTTGACATGTTTGTTTTAGTTGAAGTTGAATTGTGTTTGTTAACCATTCAGAACATAAATAGTTGTCGGCTTGTATGGATGTCCAATTGACAAAATTTGTTGATCAACAATCACCGTTCATTCACCCAAACTCAGCCTGGGTGCCTAAATCGTTTAAGGCGGAACTGTTCTATTTGATTCTATTTGAACATGAGAAAATAAACCGCCAACTGCTGTGATTCTGTTAATCCGACATGTTTGGCCCTTAAAATAAATTTGTTTTTTTTTGGTGTCCATCGGCTTTTACCAGACCCACAGTTGTTTGAGCCTAAATGTCTTCCATAGCCGCCAGATACAAAACCTGCGTTTCTCTTACTACCTGCCGTGTATTCAAAACACTTAACTGGAACCCGATTAACTCCCCACGCTACAGAACAAGTTTTGCGTCGTGCGAAAAAATCGATTGAACTTAAGCCTTTAGTGTTTTGAAGTTTCTTGCTACGGCAGGTCAAAGCCTTGACCTCGCTTTCAATTACAGCAGTTAGGTGCTTCAAAAAAAGAGTGGGCGATTTGATAGTTTCGCCGCCAACAGTTTTACATCTGTTTTGACGGCGCAAGCCTCTGGGCATAACAGCTTGATCGCGTTCTACCGCTGGTTTACTCGATTTACACGCCTAAGGTGGCGACAGTTTACCTGGTCACAAGCGATCGTCTTGAGCCAGCGAAAGACAGCAAGATTTTTGGCCAGAATATCGGGCTCTCTGTATCTGTGAGTGGAATTTAAAATTCGAAAGGGACGAATTTGGGAAGATACTTGAGATTGAAATTACAGCCTTGCTGAAGAATGGTATGTATTAAAAAAGTTCCTTGTTTGGTTTCATGCGAGATACGCCTTAGCTTTTCAGAAGTGGCCCTTCGTTGGTGGTATCCCGTTACGAAAAGTTTTGATTCATGGGTGTTTATGATGGTTATGTCGTGTCTACTGTTGTTCGCTGCTCGTCGAGTTATACACTACATCGTGTCTGGTAACTGCGAGTTAACTTGTAACTATTTTGGCTTACACCAAGGTAAGAGCGGTTGTTCCTATTTTTGTGTATGAAAGTTGTCGAGGAAGGGTTACACATGTAACCCTGTTGATAGTGGGATTATGTTAGATCGCTTTTCCGTTAAGACTCCAGTTTTTTAAAATCCTCAAGATAAATGGGTTTGTTGAAAATGATAAAACGTTTGAAGGATTTTGTTACCAGCCTGCAGCCGATATACTTACAAAATGTTTTAAAATTAACAAAACACAACTGTATTTAAAGAAATGTTATATAGCAGTGTAGTAATAGGTACACTACGATAGTATGGTGCTAATTTAAATCCATCTTCGTTGTGTGCTGCGTCTATCATTGCCTGCGCCATCAAAGATTGATTTTCGAAATTTGATCGGCCGCCCCAGTAATTGTGACAACACCGTTGGGAGAACAGCTGCTCAAAAACGGGTGATATCCTCCCATAGACGTCGTATAGCATGCGTTAGTACCATGATTTGCTTCTCAATGCGGGCGGTGGCGATTGCATTATTGATGCTATGTTTTGCAAGTCTTCAACGCCTGTTTACACTGCATTTGTCAGGGTAGAAATCTTGGAATGAAACGGAGCTTAGAGTCGTAGTCTGTGCCAAGAAAATTATTCAGCAAAGAAACGCTTTTTTGTTCCTAAAATTGATTTCTTTGGTGCTTTGTTTACTTAAATTTATGAAGGTGTTAATTGTTAAGCAAATTTACCTTTTTTTGGACAATATAACTTGCTTTATCACTGTGTAGAATCTTATCAAAATGTGCACAATTTGAAACATTTTTAACAACAATCGAAAACTTTGCGTGTTCGGAAGTGCTTCTATGATTTATAACAGCAGTGGGCATCTTAGCGCCCAGTTGTTTTGTTTCCGGGCCTTGCTAACATTTTTTTTTCCAGTTGAAACAGTTTTATAGTGACAAACATATATTGTAACATAAAACCAGTATCATTTGACGGGTTACGTTCGCGAGAAGTTAATCGATCAAGTCTTGAAAGTCGTCGACTATCGACAAGTGCTAATACTTTCACTTCCCTTTCAAGTGGAATGTAAGTAGTTAATCTGGTTTGAGTATGCCCGGCGAATTGGCGTAACTTACTTCCATTACTACGCCAATTGCATCCGTTCATTTGGCAATACAAGTTCAACCAGCATCGACAGGTGCATGCAACCAATACGCGCATTTCCATCGTCGCTACGTCACTGCTCACGTCACAGTCTGGTTTGTCACGTGTTTGTGTCATAGGAAGGTCAAGCACCGGTTGTTGAGTGAAGGTCAATGCTTGGAAAGTTGCAAGTTTTATTTTTGGTTTCCCGCGTTTTGAGTCTTGCGAGTTCTCGGGTGTTACCCATTCAAGAATTGTTGCTCTGTTACTGTATAAATAGAAAGTAAGGCTCATCTGTAAATTATGCATTAAGATTCGGTTAAGCCGTATGTAAAGAAGTACCGCATTCCTAGGTTTCACAATTCGATGTATTACCTGATAAATCAACCTGTTGAAATTATCAAAGCGATGTTAGATTAAATTGGTCAGTGACCGTTCAACATGTTTGTTTCAGAATGAGTTGTTTACATTTGCACATGATTGCGACAATAGGTTGTGACCTTATAACATGACATTTCGCTCCATATATGATCTCACTACACATGACTTACCACCACGCCTCTTTAAGCTAAACTTCGCTCTACGCTGCGCTTACTGCACAAAAGTTGTTCCTACTCAAGCGATGCGAGTTTTCTCACTTATTCGAATAGAGTTTATATACCATAAACGTATTTTTGCGCCGAAATCTTGGCAGCTGTCGTACGTTGAGCTGTGATATATTTGTTCGCATCTGGCGAAACAGCAAACAAACCATTTTGCGGAGTGTCTTGTGCAAACGAATATTAGGCATGTACACATATATACGATCAATGTGCCAGACCGTCACAATATACAGATTTCTCTTTCGCTTTCACGTACAAATGCAAAATATTACTGGTGCCCAGGTTCACAGACATTGAGGTAGGTTTATTTTTTCTGAAACACTTGTCTTTGGCGATGCGCTCTTACGAAGTTGTTGTTTTGACATAACTTTCGCAGACAATTACACGCTAATTGTTCAAGATAAGCCCACTGAACTTTATTTTTAGTCCGAGCCTGAAAGGTTATTTGTGTACAGTAGGCGCAAAAACAATCCTCGATTTAATAACACCAGTTTTACGGGGTGGCATTTAGGTCGACAATTTACCAAACTCAGCATTTAACGCCTTCCAGTCAGCTGAGTTTAGGTTGATGCTTTCCACTACACAGAAATCTGTGATAGTGCAAGCCCTTACCAAAGAACACATATATTTACCGGGGTGCATAAAATGTTGTTTATTTGTCTGTCTCTTGCTGTGGAAATGAGGTGCAATGTCAGAGTGGAAAGAAAAACAAACCTTTTGTCCTACCGCTAGTCTCTACACTCCGGTATGAAAACATTTTAAAAATTCTAATAGGTGTATGTGTTGTATATTTTGTGGTCAAATGTGGTGTGACCTTGTTTAGGAAACATAGTAGTGTGAAGTTTGTAGTGATTTTTTTTACGCAACAGCTATATTCGTACGTTTTCTACAAGAAAATGTGACAGGAGTCGTTATAACGTTGCATTTGCAACATACATAAGGCGTTCTCAAATGCACATGGCATCTGTATCGGCATGGAAACAGTTGAGGTTGTGGCTTGCGTATGAGTCAACACCAGACACCTAGACGGAGGAAGAGGTTAATTGTAACACTGTATCTTGACGTTTTGTGCATTCTCATATAATCACAGTCGCCGCTACCGAAAACCCGGCAGCAAGCTGGTAGCCCACGGTGGTGTCTCCCAAGACCAGCCTTCAATTAAAGTCAGCACTTCTGTCAGCCCGCTTAGCGCTCCGCAGCGGTGGGTGGGTGAATCATTTTAAACAGGCGGGATATATCGCGCTGACGGAGATAGATAAAAAGACAGCCTGCTTGCCTTCGCATCTTTGCTCACGCCGTGTTTTCGTGTCAAGATGATTGATGTTCGTAAGTGCTTTAACCTGCTGCGTGAACTTTTCTACTTGTAGGCAAACTGATTAGAGTGGTTTATGATTCTGCACTAAAATGACTTGAGACGTCTTTTCGTTTTATTCAGTCTATTCCAGCCAACGGAAAGGCTTAGACTTAGTGGTGTTGTAAAATCGGGTGCCAAACTGACTGTGGCAAACGGGGTGACGTTTTAGACGAGGGAGTCTTAGGCTCTAGTAATAATAAGTTACTATTTTGAAACCCAAACAAAACATGTAAAAAAAAGGTTGAAAATATCATCTTATCCATTGCCTGCTATACTGTTATCAGCAGTCATGAATTGATACAACAAAAGTAACAATTTGTGTTGTGTCATGTCAGCTGGGTTTTTTCGTGGTAAGAATATTACTTGGGGTATTTGAAAGTTTTATTTGCTGTTTTAGATTCCAGAATGGAAGCGGGAGCTGCTCAAGCGACTCCAGAACAAGGCAGAGTCTGCTAAACAGAAAATGGATGAGGATGAAAAGCAAAAAGGAGCACAAACTGTTTTAAACGAGCATATTATGAAAGTAAGTACCTACTTTGAATTTAAATCCATTAAGGGCGAACTGAATTTTACTGTGTGGCCCATACTACTTTTATCTGTTCAACTATTTTTTTTCTTTTTTCATGAAAGTCTAAAAAACGGTTTCCTCCTAAGTGTTAATTTTTATTTCCCCATTGTAGCAAAATGTTGGTCATTCCCAGATGTAAGATTAAGCTCAGCACAGCCATGTTCAAAACTGTCACTTTTGAGGCCTAATTTTCATCATACCTGTTTAGGTATCTGATAACATTTTTGTGAGACAAGAAAGACATCGGAAAATGTCAGCCAACAGTAACATATCTACAAAATCCACGACCCCTTCCACCCCATCACCCACCAAAGAATTTGCACCCAGTGGTTTTCATATCATCAAAAAAGAAAATATTGTTATCATTGAAAAAGACACACAAGTTGAAGGGGTAAGTAATTTTCACTGGTAAAGTTTATGAAGATCCTGTCCAAACAATCGATGCAACTGNGCATATTATGAAAGTAAGTACCTACTTTGAATTTAAATCCATTAAGGGCGAACTGAATTTTACTGTGTGGCCCATACTACTTTTATCTGTTCAACTATTTTTTTTCTTTTTTCATGAAAGTCTAAAAAACGGTTTCCTCCTAAGTGTTAATTTTTATTTCCCCATTGTAGCAAAATGTTGGTCATTCCCAGATGTAAGATTAAGCTCAGCACAGCCATGTTCAAAACTGTCACTTTTGAGGCCTAATTTTCATCATACCTGTTTAGGTATCTGATAACATTTTTGTGAGACAAGAAAGACATCGGAAAATGTCAGCCAACAGTAACATATCTACAAAATCCACGACCCCTTCCACCCCATCACCCACCAAAGAATTTGCACCCAGTGGTTTTCATATCATCAAAAAAGAAAATATTGTTATCATTGAAAAAGACACACAAGTTGAAGGGGTAAGTAATTTTCACTGGTAAAGTTTATGAAGATCCTGTCCAAACAATCGATGCAACTGCCTTGTACTGGCAAGGTTATTGGTTCTAATCCAGCTCTAGTATGTTTTTTTTTCGAGCAAGAATTAGGTTAGCTCAAACCCAGCACAATTGGTTGGTTTCAATAAAATTGAAGGCCCAAACTCTCCAAAATGTTCCAATAGGACAGGTGGATTGAGGTAGACTTGATCTGAACCTTAGGCAGTCATGTGACATACTGCCCACAAAAGATGCAACAAATAAACAAACTAGTTAAACGTTAATTTCCATGGTTTTAACTTGGAATGAAGTTGGAAAATAGGTCATTTTTCGCTGCTGATTGGCACCAGCCAAACGTTTTTATGTGTACACTTTTCTAAAAAATCAAATAAAATCTAAATCTATACTTTTGTGATTACCTTCAGAATGCGACTGATGAAACTAAAGAAGTAGACAAAGAAATGCCAGAAAGTGGAATTGTAAATCGGTTGAAAGACAAATTTGTGGAGAGCAAGCCAGAAAAACCTGGTTACCATCGTGTCCAGAGTTCGGACAGTGTATTTGATACAGGTATGATCATCTGTAAGGGCATAGCTGGACTTGTCAGTATTAGTCTTAACCAACTGTGTAAAAAGAGACTGGTTTCAAGAAAGCTTTGATTTTATTTGATTTTTGGACCAATATTTCTGATGGCATCCTGTCCTTGGGCAGAAATGTATATCATTTAGTAACTTTGCATCTTTTTCACAAATTTTCATTCTCACAGTTAGACAAGATACAAAGCCCAAAGAAGCAGAAAACCCCCCTTCAGTAAGTCCACCCCTGTCACCCTATCACCGGACATACTCAGCGCCAACAAAACCATCCAGCACT
>QXVZ01003899.1:0-22433 GCA_008931825.1 Phallusia fumigata
CGAAAACCCGGTATAAGTTACGCAGATCCTCGTAAATAGGTCGACCTGTGTTAAAAAGTAATTGTTATGTTTTGTAAGTAGTTGGAACAGTTTAAAAAAAGCCGCCAAGATGACCGAGTGGTCGGCCTTTATGTGGAGTTGAGTTTATTTCGCTTGGTGAAAGAAAACGTATAGCCACCAGGCCGATATAGATGTTTGCAAGGTTATGAGTTATGGGTTATTGGTTCTAATCCTGTCTCGTTCGCTTGTGTTTCCCTGAGCAAGAAACTTAAGCGGCATTGCTCCAACTCAGTTGGACCTGTTGTGTTGACCCAAATTGAAGTCACCGACTTTTAAAAATCGAAAAAATCAAATAAAAAACAACTGCGATGAGGCAGGTAGCTCGACGGTGAACCCATTATGCGCACAACGCATTTAAGACGACAATTCCGCCCAATGAGGATAAAAAATTAACAAAACAATGGTGATCCACACAAATTCTCACCCATCATTGTGGAAAACATTGTTTCAACAGTTGACACAAGTGTTCGGAAATCATCAAGATATGGACAAAATATCAAGTATCTAAAAAACAAAAGTTTTTAAGTGCACTTAAAAGCTGTGAAATTAAATTTAATAATATATCAATACTTGCATTGTCTTAAATTTAACTATTTTTTATGTATCGTGTACCAACCGAAATGTGTTTTGTCGAAAAAACAACCGTCAGTTTCACCCAATTCTTATCAATAAAACAGCAAGTATAGAGGAAAAATGGGATTTACAACTTGCAATTAAGACTTTTACTAATTAACTGGGGTAAAGCGACATTTTAAATTTCATATTTCAATTATGACATCACTTAATACCTGACGTCATTGGCTAACGCACATCGTTTCCAAGAGAAACAGAGTCACGAAGCTTTTGAAAGACAACGTACCCGATATGCGTAAAGGCGACGAAGAAAACCAGAGCCAGGACGAAAAAACCCGGCCACTGTCTGGCGCTGTTTCGCATCACCGAAGCAAGCATCCCGGTCTTCTTGTTGAAACGCAACAACTTCAGAAACCGAACGATTCCGAAAAACGCCGAAAGCGCCAGAGCGTTTGCCACCATCGAATCTATTGTCATCACTTGCTGGAAATTCACGAATTTGCCTGAAGAAGTAAAATTTATGTGACTTTTTTGTGTTGACTGCATTGTGATTGAGAGAAAAACTGGGAAATTGTATTCAAGCGTTTGTTTGGGTCTAGTATCCGCCGCAAACAATGAATCTGATCATTGAGCGTCTTCATGTCCATACAGGCTGGCTCCATGCTGGCCGACTGGTTATCGCGACTGTTAAGGTAATAAGCACGTTACTTTTTCTTTTTAGGTTTGTCGTTTCCTTTCTATCGACAAGAAGGCGTAGTGGTTTGCGTACACCTTGTGATCGCAAGGTTGTGGGTTCTATTCCCGTACTGGTCGCTTGTGTTTCCCTGAGCTAAGAAACTTAAGCGGCGTTGCTTTAACCCAGTGGAATCCGAAATTGAAGTCACCAACTCCGATAAAATAAAAAATAAAATAAAAAAATGATTCGACGGAGCAGTGACAGGCAGCTTGACAGTGCGCTGATAGTAAGCATAACGCATTTAGGCGTTATTCAAAGGATAATACATATTAATCGCAGCCTTCCCATCATCAAGACAGAGTTTTTAACTATTTTAGGACACGTATTAAATTGTATATCCCCTGTAAGCGATACATCGCAATGTTTGAAATTAAGTTTTAATCTTTGTAGTCGCTTACGGAAAATAACTTAATTCTTACGTTTGTCTTCGTGAAAAGCGTTGATTGTGACGTTTGTAAGCACGACCCTGAAAGTGTATAATGAAGCAATCGTCCAGTCCATGCACGTGATCATGACGTCAAAGAAGTCCCAGGGATCGTCGAAGAACTGTTTCCTCTTGCGGAAGATGATGCGGATGTTCTGGTAGGTGGAGTGAAGAAGATGAATGACGAAGATGATCTGGAGAATAACGAAAATCATAGATCATAGATTTTTGTCGGTGCGAGGCAAGTTGTACTTTTTGCCGAGTTTAGTCAAAAAGTTAACGTTTTAAAAACAATAATACCAATTTTAAAAACAATACATTAATAATTCTTTTGTGAAAAAACCCAAAATATTCCGTTTTGTTGTAAAACTGAAGAATTTCCAGGTAAAAATATTATTCTATATCCCACTCCACATAATTCTAATCAATATGACGTCACAATAAACTAAAATACACGCCCCCTTACCTGAGCGATGACCATCAAAGTGCCGTAAGCGCCCAGGTACTGGTAGAGTCGAAAAGTGACGATCGACGTAAAGGTGACTGCGGCGCCCACTGGCGGAAACTCTGTGACGAGTTGGACGCAAGTGAAGAGATTCACGTTGGGATTGTAGACAGTGAACTCAGTGAAGACTGCCCTTGACTGGTGATTGACCCAAGCGTCGCGGAAAAGCGAATCGACCACTTGGGCTCCCGACTGTTAAAACGAAAAAGTTTAGAAAAATTATTCATTCGCGTTCCACTTGATCTCAATGCGCACACGGCATTCTACGTTCTATATCTTATTATGTCTTGTGCGAACGGAAAAACGAATTACTTAAGAGTTCGAATTACTAAGCTCATCGTGCGATGGGTTTCGAACTATCGACTGCTTTTGCAAATAAGTTTGTTTTAATGCCTTTAGTTTATTTGGTTGAATCACGGGGAACTACCGGAACCGAATCCGCTACATGACGTCACACACATGTATGCCATAACAATAGATTATTGCCCGTAATGCGTTTTTTCTTTCAAAACGAAACCTTTCTGATTTTACATTTCGGAGAAGCACATTTGTGTGACAAAACTCATGAAAGAAAGTGATTTTTGTGCCGCAATTTTAAGTCTTTGTTTAAACTTTTGCTCATTATTATACGATGNATGTATGCCGTAACAATAGATTATTGCCCGTAATGCGTTTTTTCTTTTTCAACGAAATTTTCCGATTTTACATTTCGGAGAAGCACATTTGTGTGACAAAACTCATGAAAGAAAGTGATTTTTGTGCCGCAATTTTAAGTCTTTGTTTAAACTTTTGCTCATTATTATACGATGATGTGCAGATTTTTTGCTAGTCACCGAGCTTAAAAAATGGCGATACTCGGTACAGAGTATTCGGGTAGTGGTCCGGTTCGACCCATCTCCCATAGTGTAGGACCAGCCAAAACTGCAGAGGTACTATCCCGCGAAACACATCATGTTGCGTGTTGACACACGATCGACGTGAGTAATGTGACGTCACAGAATAAAAAAATGGCGATGCCCGGTATCGAGTACTTAGCTCGGCTCGAATCCCTATTAAACAATCCTTTGGTTGCTCTTCCAACTTACTTCGTAATTGACGCCCAATTCCGCGGAATAACCTCCTCCGGGATAAACCGCAATTTCACCCATGAACGGAACTCCTTTTAATTCCTTCCAGTTCTGATGTTTCCACGCTACAACCGCCGGATCTGCCGGATCGAGGTCTTCGGAATTTACGGAATTTGCGGAATCGTTCTGCTTCCAGCCAGGCAGGTAATCCCCTTTTTCCTCATCCATGAGCGAGAAGGAATCTCTACAGGACTTTTGCGTTGTTGCGGCCACTGGACAAGTTTCTGTTAAAACAAATATAACGTGAGTGTTTGCTGAACACCCATGTTTTTGTTTTTTATTTCAAGTATAATTCCTACATTTTGCGTTTGTTTGTCGCTCTTTACTTTTCTTCCATACTTTATTTTTCACGTAGTGCTGCCGGCCAAAAAACGCAAATTCGGAAAATTTGGCCTAATTTGGGAACGTTGAATCGAGCTTTCGGCGAGGCCAATTGTTAGGATGTTTTGTTTTCAGTTTAATCCAAACTGCAAGTCGAATTTTACCTCTCATTCGTAGGTCAAATCAACCAAAAGTAAAAAAAAACATCTGATTCTTTAAGGAAATTAAAAAAACAGGTACATAGAAAAAGTCAAGCTGGGGCCCTTATGAAATACAAAGTGAGAAATCTACAAGCGACTTACTTGTTTTAATCCGGACCTGTCTGAGTCGAGCAGGTCCTACGCGGTAGGATTGTTCGTCTGTGAGGAAACTTCTTTCTCTCCAAGTCTTCCTCTGTCCGTTGTACCACTGGGCAGGGTAGAGGTTGGGAAGGACGGTGTGTCGCACGAAACGCCAGAAAAACTCAACTGTTGTCACCTTGGATAGGACAAATGTACTTAAAAAATCGAAACATTGGCACGTCGGCTATTGCAGTATGTTTCACACTGGTATTATTGTGACAATAGAAGGACAAATTTCGACGCAATAATCACATTTGGATAGTTGTCTTAAAAATTTGGTAGTTTTTAGGGAAATTGATCAATGTAAAGACAAATATATGGATTGTCGGTTTGTTTTTTTGGGGCTTTTTTCATCTGAGAGTGTTTAGTTAACCGTAAGGATGAATAACCCTTAATTCTGTTTGGGATTGAGCTCTAATGACATTACTGGTACAGCGACAATGATTGGTAAAGATTTTAGATGTGTGGCGTGATTAGCTCTATGTTCGCTTGATAATGCCGTTGCAACAATATGACATATCGACCCAATTTATTAAACATGACATGAACACAAACTTTTCGTTTGTGGTGCGCGGACGTGGAAAAACCAAAACAAGGAACTGACCGATTTGAGACCGTACGTTGACTCGACGAAAGTTTTCTTCATCTGCTCATTAACCAGTTGACCGACAGAATCCCGGGTTCCGTGACACAGGAAGAGGAGGACCATGATGTAGAAGAAGTAGGAGATGACTTCCCAAATGATCTGTGACATCTTCTTCTCCTTCTCCCGGAGTCTCCGGGCTTTGCGCAACTTCCTCTTGCTCGGAGGTTTGGGAGGAACAAGATTTTTGGCCTCTTTTTCCTGGAGTTCCGATTCTGAATGTTGATTAAAGATGAATCGTGTATTTGGGTTATAGCAGTGGTTTGTAACCAACGGCTAGCTACCCACATATGGGTAGCAGTTGGGTAATTATCTGAACCTTTTATTTCAAAATATAATGTTTTACATCGAGTATGGCAGAACTAGCAAACTAGATAAATTGGATTTTTGGTAAACTGAATTTTGGTCTAAACAGAAATGAATAATTAAGAACTGCTGGTTGAAACAAACAGGATTTTTTTGACTTGTTGCTTCAGTTTTTATACTCTTTCAAAATATGATTCTACCGATAGTCTTTCCGGGCAAAAGCAGTCACGTGAACGAATTATTTTTATCATTTTTTTACCAGATATGCAACTGTAAATATATGAGAACAATTTTTAAACCACTTAAAATTGTCAATGGTTTATAAGGGTCATATTTTCAAGTGAACGGACAAAACAACAAGCAAAGCACAAGACAAACCTATGTTATCAGCGCACAAGTTGACGAACTTATTCTCTGCTTCTTTTACTTCTCGGGGATCGACGCTATCCAGCGCATTCTGATCAGGTTTCTTCAAAACAGCAGCAACGAACATGGAAAGAATGATCACCTGGATATGAGAAAGATTGCGTGTTTAGTAAAATGCGGTGTCATAAAGTTGCAAATTTTCTCCGAAAAACATCACACTATCTCTGGTCTACAAAAGGCGTAATACCGAATAGCCAGGTTTTCGTGCATTGTTATCAACCTTTTGTACACATCAGCCCTTTAACCGGTATTTAAAGACGAAATCCCCCCACCACGGAAATTTTGTTCTTACATCAGTAGTTTATAGGGAAGTAAAACTAAGCTCAAAAACTTGTTAGACTCTAATATTTATTACTACAAATTCATTTTTTAAACAATATTTTCCCTTACTGGGGAGTTCCCCCCGGTTGAGAACCACTCTGTCGCAGGCTTAAAATTTATCCCGTTTGGCTGGTTTAGCTTAATTTATCCCTAAAAATTGCCACTTCCATCGAAAAACATGTCGTTTTATTTTGTTAATTTCGTTTATAATGCCAGCGTTACTATTACAAAAAGAATTTGTTAAGATAGGTGGTCCAAGTTTGTTAGCATATGGGACCGCAGTGTAGTCTCACAAACATAAATGAGGTTTACCGGTGACGTAGCAAATTAACTTACAAAGGTTGCATTTATGCGAGTCATGGCGATAGCTAAAACAGAACGTAAATTTTTAAACCGCCTCTGCACGACTTTAAACTCTACAGAGCTCCACAAACAAGTCAAAATAATATAGGTCACCCAATAATAAATCGCTCACTAGCAGAATTTTATTCTGAATAGTAAAGAAAACTTGACAGGCACACATTCCAAAAGATTAAGAACTTATATTGGTTAAAGGTGTTCTGCGGATCGCTAGATATTTACGTCCAGCGACTACGCTTTGTTAAACATATTGAGCAGTTCACCTTTATCGGTTGTACGATGAAGACAGATTGCCAGAAGGACAACATCATGTTTCCAAGCCACCGGTTCGCTTTGTCTCGACCCCACTCAAAACTAAAGGAAAATAAAAAGAGAGTTTGTGATGCTTTTCTATAGGTTTTCCACCATTCTTTGTCAGCACTAACTGTCGGACATTCACAAACATTTTTGCTATCGAGCTGCATTCTATATAGAAGGTTTTATAGTGGTCTAATTTGGTTTAACTGAATAGGCTTTACTCGGTTGGAGCAATACCGGCAAATCTCTTGCTCAGGGAAACACAAGAGACTAAGACGGGATTCGAACCAACAACCACGAAGCTATCTTTACGCACTATGCCAATACAACAAGTTGCGATCATGCAATTTGACTGAGCCCACCACATTTTTGCAAAAAATCCCTGATTCCAATGTCTATACAAAAGGATATGTTTAAAAACATTTGTTGTTTACAAACATTAATTTTTTTACCTGTACAAAATCGCGAAGAAGCCCGATAGAATGACAGCGATCCATGTAAGTGACCAGGCAATGTACACGAACCAGTGTGGCCATTGTGCCACTGTGTTTCGAGGTCCTGATGTGTTGGGTTGTGTGTTAATCGTCCCATCCGCGTTGATTGTGTAAACAGCCTCGCATCCTCTCAAGTCCGACGGCTCAGGCAGTGATGACGCGTGGAGATGATGTTTGTCTGGAGAGACACGGGATACGAGGGTGAGAATACCAAAGAAAGTTTTGCAACAATAATATTTGCTTGGGATAAGTTAGGGTTTGTTACAATCGTAAAAAACAACTTTGCACTGTAAATAAAACAGGGTGAAAACAAAAACAAAAGTTTGTAGTCTGACAATACGATTAAAAACGTAGAGTTTGTTTTGAAAAATAAGTGGAAGGAAATTAGAATAAAATAAGTTTTTGAGAATGTGAAAAAGGACACACAAACAACTTTGAAGTTACATTTTATCAATAAAAAATTACAATAGAAAAAGAATGAGTAAAAAACGAATCTACAGGAGAAAAAGTAACTATTAGGAAACGAACTATGAAGTACTACATACAGCAAATTTATTTTACTAAATTTTTAAAACAATTCTCACTTTTCGTGTTAAACTTGCGCACGGCTTCAGCGATCACTTGCTTTTCCTCGTTGTCTATCTTTTCCTGTTCCTTGGTTTTCGCTTTCTTGAACAAAGTCATGATGGTCGTGGTTACCGGGACAACCATCAGAGTGCTGCAGAAACTCGTCCACATCTGCAACGGCGATAGGCTGCAAAATAGTTTTTTGGTGAAAGTTTTAGTTGAAAACATAACTGCCCGAGAGCTTATATAGTGAATAATTGTAAGGAAAACGTTTCGACAATCGCTGATGTCATTATCGGTGCTGTTGAAGATATTTACAAACGACTGAAACCACTTCTTCGCAACCGCTTTCAGATACACCGCAAAGCACGTGTTGGACAGCCCTGCTCAGCTATTTTGGTGACAAATACACAGAATCGCTAAGCTTGTTAACTCACGTGAATGGCCCAAATTTTAGTGCCGTGGTGCCGGTTGTATCAGAGCTTCCTCCCCGCTCGAAGAACATGGCGTTTGCGATCATTGTGACAAAGAGCAAACACATGCAACATGACAACCTCTGCATACGTGTGAAGTTGCTCTTAGTCGGTCGGTAGAATAACTGCGGAAAAATATCACGTTAAATTTTTTGGGCTACCCTTGAGTTTCTGTAATTTCATTGCTTTTCTGTTTTGTTACAAAGTTTGAATCTATTCAGTTAAATTTGCTTTCAGCCTGTTTTGCTCGTAATGTGTGCTGGCAATGAGTTTTTCACTATGCTTTATTTTCTGCACTTCACAAAAGGGCCATTGGGCGAGTGTTGCCTTGGGCAGGGAATAATACACATTTTTGTTCACGGATCAGATTTGTGGGCTGTGCGGTTCTTTATTAACAACATTTTAACATATATTTTTTTTCAGGTGGGTTGCAGTCAGATTCAGCAGACAAAACGGATTATGCACGCGGTCAGTGCTAAAGAGAGATACGGCGCGATTAAAAATCTGGATACTACGGCCAGTACGCCAGGCCCGCAAGAGGCGTTAAACCGAATCATAGCCGGCCTTCTTCCAAACATTTATATTCAGCAAGGCGTGGACAAAGCTTGCGGTGGGATTCGAACCCACGACAGGAGCTAATCCGGGGCTAGTGCTCGAATATGAAATACAAAACAGGACGAAATTCGGATAGAAAGCTGATATCAAACTAAATACTGCAGGTAACGAACACACCGCATAGGGGAAATTTGAAAATACTTCCAATAATCAACATGCTCAACGAATCTGATTCTGTTGTATTCTGCTTTTTTAAAACAAACTCTGCAATTACTCACAGATATCCACAGGTGGTCCTCAGTGAACTTTTGAGTTGTAGTAGACACGAAGAGTCGATGGAAGGCAGACATGTTTTCCGGAGTTGCCACAGGAAGAATGCGATCAACTTTTCCATCGTCATGATCTACTGCCAGCCACTCGTCACATATGAAAAAATATCTGTAAAAATATATTTTGAGGTTTAACAAGATTTTCAAAGATTGAAGCACCTCTTTTATTTCTTTGGTTGACACCTTTGGAAACAAAACAATTATGCATATGCTTAATACAGCAAATTTGATTAAATGATTTTACTTAAAAATATTGATGTACATTTTGCTTTCTTTCATTACAAAGATCACAACTTAATGACCTGTTTCCATAACATGTCTAAATAGGAATCCTTAAGTTTAAAAATGCCCCTTTAGAAATAAAAAAAATTTCTAAACACTCCTGTAAAACTTTCATAAATTCTTCCACTGGAATTACAGACCGACATGACGTTATTGTTACGTGAAAATCTTGTTCTAGCTTATGTACATGCAACAACCATCAAACCTTCCCACCTCTTTCCCAGTCGCACATTCTGCACAACGATCTGATCAAGATACCAACTTCTGTTTTCGCCCTTGCCCGAATTATCGTGCCACACGTGGGCGTGCGTGAGCTCCCCGAGGTCTTTCGATTCGCGGATCAGGAAATGAACCACGCTGCTCCTCGTGAACGGGTGCTGATACGAATTTGATACAAATGTAATTCACGAAATGGATTGTACAAAAGCAACACAAATAATACTTGAACTTCTGATATACAACAAGTTAAAAACGCGCTTTGTAAGATTGTGTGGGCACTTCGTACCTCTTTTTTAAAGCATATTAACACATACAAAATCATACCACAAAAACACAAAAGTCATGTTTTAAAGGGTATGTTTTTACGTAAAAAAATTATGGACTTGTTTTTTTGCCCATCACATCATGCTAGGACTTCAAGAGGATTTATGCCGCATCAGAGCCGACCTTTAAACATTGCCATTGAGCAAGGGTGGGCTTAAAAATATCTAGCCTCTGTGGGATTCGAACCCACGACAGGAGTCTATCTGGGACAGGCGCTCTACCAACTGAGCTACACAGGTACGGCGGTACGCTTGCCAAAATTCACCATATGATTCGATCATACAGTTAACACCCAAGGAATAGAAGCTTAATTAAAAACATAACTAGCAAGGAGCTTATGAATATGCACTGACAGTGACAACAGCGATTTTTCACATTACAATGTGTTAACTAAGCATAAGCTCCCAGGCAGTTGTATTTTTTATAAGCTGTTCTAACAAAGTATGCCAAAATATATGCTAAATACTGTTCTTAGAGTATGACAACAAAGCACCTTATATAACACAGGTCGACCTTACAACACCTTGCACTGATGATATCACGTTACCTGGTCCTCCTTTATAGCAAGTTGTCGGACTCTACTCTTTCCATTAGCTCCGAATATGACGCAGGAAACCTTGGAATGAGTAGCAGCCGACCTTCCGTGTCCGGTGAAAACCGTCACCTGATACAAGTGCTTGTCCTCCTTCCTGTTGTCCAGGGTCGATTTGAGACTCCACTGGTTATAGGGAAAATATATTGGTTGAGTTGTGGAAGGATAGAAAAATCGAAAGGGTTTAATTTTGGGAAAATTTATTGCAAAAATAGGCACATTATATAGAATACTTGCAAAATTAAAAACAAACTATGTAAAAAAATGTTCATCAAAAACAAAAAACGTTTTCCAGTAATTATAGAATAAATTTATCGGAAGAAAGTAAAGCGGCGTAAAAAGGGTTTCATTTATCGTGCAGAAATGGGCACATTAGAAAGAATTCATAAAAAATTGACAAAGCTCGGTTTAAAAAGTTGCTTGTCATCAAAAACTGATACGTTTCAACTAATTGCAGAAGAAATCATATAGGTTGCGTAACAGAAAAAATCGCATCTTTCAAAGACACAGAGAAATGTAAAGTTATTTAATGTTATGGTAGTAACAGGCAAAGTTAAGGTTCCTATCAAGTTTATCTTGTGCTCGCAAGGTTGTGGGTTCTAATCCTGTCTCGGTCGCTAGTGTTTCCCTGAGCAAGACCCAGTGGAACCCGATGGGTTGACCCAAATTACAGTTACCTCGCCAAAATTACAAAATTACAAAAAATTGCAAAAACTTTTCCTTGAAATTACATTGAATTCCAAATTGTACGAGACCTACGCAGCAAAACGACCTTGTTTTTTGGCAAAAAAGAATTGTAACTTCAGGAACATTTATCATCTAAAAATTGGAAACATTACAATAAACGCTTCACTGTTCGTCGAAAACTGACACGTTATGCAGGCAGAACACCAAGCTATCAACATTCCTCACTCACCTTTTTCGCATCACTGACGTCCATGCGGTTCGCCCACACCAGCATAATAACATACAGAATCACAAAGGAGATGACGGTCGCAAATACAGCGGGATTGTCGGCGATGTCGACCTTCGCCCAAACAGTGGCAAAGTTGATGGTGTTCGGTGGAACAAAGAACTCTGCACTGAAGACTGATGTCGCTGAGAGCCTTGTGCAAACGCACTCTGTTACTTCTGGTGTGCTTCGGCTATCAACCTTGGACCACGAAGCATAGGGTATTTATAATTACACATAAAATAGGTATGAATTAGTGTTTCTTAACCGCGCTCTGTAGCTCTTAATACACTAGTGTTATTATAATCATTTATTCGGTGGAGGATTTTTAGTTGAGTTATTCATAAAAGGTTTTTAGGTAGACCAGTGGTTTTGATACGCTTGTCCGCGCGAAGCTCCGCTTCTTATCCACCGCACTTACCCTGCATCCGTCTCCCGTCCACTTCTTCTTCTCCTGATCAAATCTCCTGCATCCGGGAGTGGCGATGAGCAGATGATAAGTTGTCGAATTCTTCATCCCGATTGAACGCCTCCTCCTCACACGCCCCCCAGTGGACGGTTGAGTTACATTCACTACACGCAATATAGGTGTGAAAAGTTTCATAGTCACAATGGTCAGAGGCGCTGGAGCCATATTCCTTATCGTAAAAACTCTTTAAAGGGATTCGGGAGTGTCCAGGGTTAGTAACTCCGCGACAAAAAGTTGTAATTGTGACGTAACAATCAACCATAGTCTTGTTACACGTCATCAAAATCATTAGATTGAAATTATTAGTCAATTCACCCCCAATTATGTTGTTTAAATGACTTTAATAAAGTGTAAAGGGGATTAATATTGTATGACATCATCAACGTGCTGCTTTGTATGACGCCTGCAAAACTTTCTACGTCATCGAAACGTGTTCGTTAAACTTTTGACGTCAAAAGGTTGTCATGTTCATGATGTCATCGGTTGATGACGACATTGGACGAAGAGTTCCATGGCCTAATTATTAAACTGTCTTTCTCGCCGAAATTTTCACACAGAAGCGTTTTCTCACATTTGTCTCTGATTCCGATGAAGAAAACTCCAGTTTTGAGAACTTCCTTCTCAGGAATGATGATCTTATAGAGTTCGGTGTCGTCATTAACCTCCCACAGTTTGTGTGGAAGCGAATATTTGTAATCGTGTATTTCCTCAGTGGGCTTCGATTGATGACGTATGTAAATATCGAACTCCGACCTGTGTGACGTAACAGATAAATAAATTTAATGACGGAGTGTCGTTCATAACCAAGGTTAACTCTTCAAAAAGAGTGCTTCGCCTCTGATTTACCACACAGGACAGTGGTACCCAACTTTTTTATACCATGGACCCCCTTATTCGATATTCAAAGCCAATAACCCTGACCGGAAACTAAATTCGTAAGTTTTATGTTTTTATCAGTAAATAAGGAAAATAAACTTCGTACAGATTTTTCAAACATGCAACTTCATTTTAAACAAAAAAAAACGTTGTAAATAAAAAATTCTCCCTAGTGGGGAATCCCCCTCCTGGTCCCTGACATGGGACATTTACAGGTTCTAAAACTTTCGTTACAATTATGACTAGAATCTTCTTTACCGTTTAGAATTTATTCTAGTGTTTCGAATCCGGTTCCTACCTTTCGTCCTCCGGTTCGACCACGATGAGAACAGCGTTGCTCGTTGAGATAACTTCGAATTTGCTGATGGACAAACCGGTGTCGTTTATATTTCTCTCAATCGTCACCATGTCTCGGTAGGAGTCGAATTTGCTCGGAACCGATATACCAACGCCCGCTTTGTCGCCGTCTAGTGAGTAAAATGTAGTTGTTATGACAACTAAGGGTGACAATGGTACTGCTTATGTTGATTGAAGCCAATTCTTCTAAGATTTGGCCAAACAAATTCAACACAAATTTAAACAATATTTTCGTTTGAAAAAAGTATTTGCGCAAAAATGCAAATGGAAAAATATTTGCAAAAAACATGTACAATTCACACATATTTTTAAATGAACTTTTATTTGTCTTCGGCATTTAGATAGAACTATTAACAACTAAGTAGAATATGTAAAAATTTGTTACATTTTTACTTCATACGGAAGCCCCCAATGAAAACTAGTTAATACATAGGCGCCCTTACAATAAACGGTGACTCAGCAACATGTTCAAACATGACTCAGCACCATAACCTTACCATCATCAGTATCGTTGGACGATCCCATCTTCTTCCCATCGTCGTTTCCGATCTTCAGCATTGTCACCGGAGAATCAATAAACGCTGCATCCTCTCCGAATCCGAACGGATTATCCTTGAACGCTGTCACCTTAAAAAAAAGAGTTTTTTTGTTAGATAATGTATATCAGGTCATTTTAGGCCTTCGTCTTAAACCAGAAATTGCTGTTTGGCCGCTCAAAACTAAATTTTTTGTATTCCAAGTTTTTCGCGCGTCCCACAGTTATATCTGGCGACCAACAATGGGGTTGCGACCCATAGTTTGAGCAGTCATGACATAGGTTAGACAATAAATTCGTCAAATAAACCTCACAACTCAGCAGAACATACAAACACTATCTTCAGAAAATGAAATACATTGTCTAAATTTGAGAAGAAACTTCTGATTCTGTAACTAAAACTGAATAAAGTTTATTTTGCAGTTTTCTCGCGTTATCGAATAAATAGCCAATCCGGATCAACTTGAGAAGCACAAAACTTTGTACCTGCATGTCAATAGGTTCAGTAAGGTTAGTTGCGTTACTCCCGAGTAAAACGCCCGCGTCTGGGAGTTTGATAGACGTTCCACTTCCGGTCGAGATGTTCCGGTTCGCAAGGTCGCTGGGAGAAGTTTTTTCAACCTGTGGGAAAATAATCGTCGTAAGTTACAGGGTTCGGTCGAGTTTGTTACTTTGGTTTGGTGACAGAATTGCGTAAACCTAAAACGCTAAAAAGCGCAATTAATTGACGGATGAAGGTTGAATGCGCCGCAGCCACATCGTGTCAGGATATTAAGTGGTATGCAAGAACCTTCCGTTTTTTCTTTACCAAAAAAAACATTCGTAACTTTTACTAGTCGGTTGATGGTAGAAAATTCTGCATTTCCTTGTACTTTTGCTTATCCTTGTACGATTTATATCAAGTTTGCCTCATTAGATTAGGATAAGACAAACCATGTAAACTGTATCAAATACAGTTTTGATGCAGGGTGACTGTACAGGACCATTAAGTGATATGCGAACAGTAAAAGGCTGAAAACTTATGTTCTACACCAGTGTTTTACATGAGAATAACACCAGGGCAGCAACAATTAGCTGAAAATAGCACTGTTTTGTATTGAGCATGGCGGAACTAGCAAAACAGATAAATTAGATTTACATTTGTTGAAAAGTAGAAACTTTGCCTGAAGAATATTGGGTTATGCGGAAAAACGTTGGGATCTACTGTTCTACGCACTACCTTCATTTCTAGTTGATTGGAGCTGACGTCAAGCGGTGGTTCCCCTTCCATTTGCTTGCCAAGCAAGGCGCTAGCTGTACTTCCCATCGCCTCCACAGCGTTGTTCACCACATCCTGTGACTAGAAACACACCAACGAAATTAAGCTATGGCTGTATACATACCATTTCAAACTACAGCTAACTGCCATAAACAACTGCCAACATTTAAAACTAAGTAAATTGGATATCTCTAGATCAATATGAAATGTTTGGATTTAACAATGATGTCTTACTCCGAGCGCGCTCCTTCTCACTCTTCGTTTTTCCTCCTTTAGTTTCCTTTTATTATAATACTCGTACTCATCGGGAGAAAGATCGCGTTGATCCAGGACAGTGTAGTCGATTTCGGTTCTCTCCATCATCTGTGATTTCAGATCGCCCATGTCTGTCTCGGACGCCTGAGGACACGGAAAATTTGTTTAGCCATTGCATGGGATTTTTTGACAGCAAGCAAAACGCACAAACATTTCACATAAGGAATTAAAAAGAAACTTTATTTATTTAATGTTTTGACAATAACTCATGACATTATCAATGATATAAGTTGTTGTCAAAATGTTTGATGAATAAAGCATGTCGATTTTAAGAACTATTTGGGCCAGCTTTGTTTTGGATAAGAATTATGAACAGATCCGCGTTTAGTGATCGAATCAACTGTTTAAATTATTAGTTTTTTACGCTAAAAACAACAATAAATTTAAAAAAACAGGACCAACTTTAGGCTTATTATTGTCATTTACCAGGGTTTCTCAAGCCTTTTGTGTCACAGAACCCTCACCAAATTTGGAAAGTTATGTAGATACGCATTGCAATAACCGAAATTCAGTTTTAGTATGTGTAGAAGCAGTCGAAGTTTGCAAACAACCAGAGGTATCTTGCTTGATTTTAGTTTACTGACCCCTTAAAAAACATTAACGGACAAATATCAGTTAAAGTTTTCATGAAAGTGAAGAGACCCTGATATAAACGGGGAATTTGTGAGTGTTCCCTGAACAAAGAGATTTATCAGATACAATCTAACAACATTCCTCCAACATTGCGATCCCGCACCTTTGCTACACTCCCCAGCGATCCGACGATATCTGATGCTGCTGACGTCACATCTTCCTTGTTCGATTCCTCGGCGAATTGGTTGAGCGAGCCCGCCATCTGGCGGACAGTGTTCGCCGCTTGTTTCTGAACGAGTCGAAATTGGTTTTACTCAAACAGTTGCTCTTAATAATGGGGTTTATAGTGTTTGCAATTTAAGGGGTACCCGGAAGTAAGTTTTAGGAAATTTTCGAGAAGAAAAAGAGAAAAAAAAGAAAAAGAAAAAGTAAATGTTGGGAAACAATTTTTAAAACACAATTTTTTACGTTAAAAAACAAAATGAAAAAACCGATCTGTTTCTTTAGTTTCTTGCCGTAACAATTTGATCCACTTTACGGAGCCACAAAACCTAATTAATTGCCAGCTCAAAGTAACATAATTTTTATAGATGATTGTTATATAGAGCAGGGGTGCACAACCTTTTCGCTATTACCGTCCGCATCACAAACTTTATTTCACTGAAGGCCGCCAGTCAGTCAAAGTTACATTTTTATGAATTAAACATTATGAAGAAATGGTTTTTATGCCGCAATATTACAACTAATTGAGCCTAAGAGTGGAATTTAATATCGCTTTTGTTATGACTTCTTTGTTCTTACATGGTTTTTATCCAGCCAAAAAGTTTTTATCGATGGACGCAATTACATATACTTTAATATGCATGTGCGCGGCTCCATAAAAAAGTACCCATGTTATAGAGCGCAAAATCAGAGCAACAAGCAAATCACTGCAATAGCTTGAACGGTTTCAAAATATTAGTAATGGACCGTATGTTTGCGGCTCTTGTATTTGAGTAAGTCGACTCACCTGGGCCCCACCGTCCACCTCGTCGGTCTTCCGCGTGATGGCGCTCATGGCACTCGTCATTTGCTGCAAGTTGTCGATTGACGTCATACCGCTAGTGGCGTCAGAGAGCGCTCTCACGACATCGGAACGCAACTGGTACAAAAAATGTTGTCATTGCTATAATCTAGCACTTAAGATCACGGGTAAGCAAATGATTTGTAGTCGAGGTACGGTGTAGAGACGGCCGCAATTATGCAGGGCTGCCAACAATACCGTTTCAGTTACACATCTTTGTAATAACGGTGCAGCAGCTGCGCGTTGACTAATTTGAGTTTATAAGTCAGGTACAAGAGATAAACGATCGACAGTTAGGGGACTGAATTTTGTTTTTTCCTTTTGGTTACTTCACTAATTTTCTCTCACTCACATTCTTTTTCTCATCCTTGCGAATCGAGTCGCTCGCGTTCCTCGAAGCGTTGTGCAAATACGAAGCGGCGGTCGTCATAGCAACGGTGGTGGGGGGAGGTGTGGTGGTGATCCACGCTTGGGTCGTTGTGAAGTTAGCGGCTGTGTAGTTGGTCACGTGGACAATCTCGTCATCTTCCATGTTGATGATCGAAGCTGGAGAAAGAGCGCAAGGTTGTGAGTTCGAAACCAGTGCCACTGCTGCTTACCTGTATTGGGTTTATAACAGTAATTCTTAACTTTTTTTAGGGTCAGTGTCAATTTCGAAACCTTAAGTTTGCAAGGAGCCGCACAAAATTTATTATTTCAAACAACGGTACCTGATAAGAGATAACATCTGAACAAACTGTTACCATTGTTACGCATTCGGGATGATTGTCATTGATAATAGCAACCTAGAGCATTTAGGAATGTAGTAAATAATGTAAAACATATTTTTTGGGAGGAAAAGCAAGTTGCGTGCGTGATAACGAAGTTTTCTTGTCATTTTCGGCTGTTTTACCAGTAAAGGGCCATCGATTTTCTCAGCAGTTTTTAGAGAGACTTGGTTGAGGGCCGCGGTTAAGAATTACTGGTTTAAAACGCTTCTTGACATTTCCTAGTAAAGTAATTATTGACATTCCGCTTACATATGGATTGAACAAGTTGAGCAGCCGCCTTGCTGTTTCCAGTGTTTGACAGAATCGCCAGTTTGCTCGCATTTCCACTTGTGATTCCCGATAACGTTGCGGCCATATGTGGGGAGTTAGGTGGGACAATCTGCCACAAGATTTGATGTTATGTACAGGAAAGTTTATATCAACGCGTTTTTAACCGTTAGAATACTAAATGTTATGACCCCAATTATCATTTCCATGACATAGGAAACTAGTTAAGTTTTTTAACAGCAAGTTTTCCACTAAAACAAAATTGCTCAATGTCCGTATGAACCTACTTGTAGATATATAACGTTGGATAGAGCGCACTCCCCGAACATGTCACACACTTGGGCGATAACAGTCACTCCATAATCGTCATTCGCATCTCCCAAAGCCATTGAGATTCCTGGCAAGTTAATAGTACAAGCAACATTAGCCACGGATGGAGTTGGATTTTTTCATTTACCCTGCTTTTGTCCGACGCCTCCTGCCTGCCTGGTTTGCAGAGACATTTATTTTTAGACCAATATATTTTTTACAAGTAGTTACGGAAGCCGTCAACCGATATTTAAAGTTATTCATTACAAGTACGAGACAAAATATAAACCTTCAACTCCAACATTCACCTGTGTTTAGCGAAAGAGACGTTTGTAGGTCAATATTTACGTTTCGCAAAACCCTCCTAACAATCTTAATACACTTGGTCCGACAACCCTCAAGTTATGATTGTTTACAGCAGCTGCGCTAGTCACAAAGATGAATCGAAACGGCATGAGTTTTGATAAAAAAAAAAATCGCACCATAACCGGGGATTCGTGGTCCAAAAAGTTTGAAATCCCTTCCCCTAGCTCAGCAGTACAAGTGGCATCCAACTTACCGGGCGTGGTGAGAACGTTACCAAAGTAGAGGAGCAGTCGTTCGGTTCTGTTGTTTTGCGGCAAGGTGGTAAACTTGTACGTGAGAGTCGATTTGGGGGGTCGCTTTCCAGGTGGGGGGTAAGATTTCTCCGCCCCCTCGTCTTTCCAGTTGCGGCATTCGAACACAACCTGTCACGTGACAGCGGTTAGAAACAAAGGAAGGGCTGTATGTATTGTTTTAGTGAAACAAATTTGTTAATAATTTGCAATTAAATTTTTTACATCAAAAAAAATCGTTATTACATGGAACGCATAATTTACAAAAACTTCTAAAAAACCGCGTGAAACGATTTAATACGTCACTGAATCTATTCTACAAAATCAAACCTAAGACACTACTTGACGTCACAGCTTGATGACGTTAAACCTAGGAGACTAATGACATCAAAGATAGATGACCTCAAAACTTGCATGACGTCAAATCTAAAACACCAATGACGTGACATCTAGAAGACGTCAAGCCTTCAGTTTAAAATCAAATTGGACAGAAAGCACGATGATTTTCTTGAAGCAACTTGCAAAAATTACTGCGTTGTGACAAAACAAGTTACCTCGTCCACAACGGCTCCCCCTCTGTAGAACAATCTCTGATAATGGTCGACATCTGGCGAATAGCGTAATCCATGTTTGGATGATTCCTTGTTTTGATCGAACAAAACGCATTCCGATGTGATGTTGTTGTATGATAAGGACAGGCACATGAAAAGTCTAGAAAGTACAACACATAGGTTTATCAGAATTTGTTTTATTACTTTTTCTTCACTTCTATTCAACTAAATTTTTTGTGAGAAAACTTTTGTTCAAATCTTTAATACACACCAATAGTTAAATCTATCAAACAAATAAAGGTTGTGACGTAAAAACCGCGATTGTGTTGAAAGTTATTACGTCATAATCGTCAATCAACACAATTGGGCACAACAGTAGCAGTACTTGATTCGTTGTTCGCATTTTGACCCGACTGTAATTTGCAAAATGGAGGAATTTAATTCAAGACTACGTGACGACGCAAAAAGTTTATTCGAAACTCAGCTACCGACATTGTGTCGCAGATTTCATGATCTTCTAGCGAGCGAACTGTTTAATGACAAGGTTGTAGAAATGGTCAAACAGGCAGTTCGCAGCAGCTGCCAAAAGCTAGTACAAGAAAAACGTCAAAAACTGAAGGATTCTGCCGAAAAACTTCACGTGAACAGCAACGACTCGAGTGATAATGAAGAGTTTCACACTCCTATGAATTCGGATTCAGAGCTAGATGTGCGCGAACCACCAGCAAAACGGCTGAAAAAGGTGACTGCTAAACGCAAGATCACAAAATCTGATGCTGATGCTAGCGACAAGAGTGACAGTGATGCCGATACGGACACCGATGCGATATTGGAATGCAACCCACATATTTGTTCTATGATGGAAGTTCTCAAGCCGGAATTACGGCAAGTTACTGAATGCTGTAACACTGTCAGGGCCTGGGTGCAGTTGCAGGTAAGAAACAAACAGATAAGGATAGGGTCACATTTCGAAGTTCTAGTGCAGGGGCCGGCAACTCTTTGAACGCAGCTTGCTAGTTTACAAATTATGTCCCAATTTTGATGACCTCGCGTGCCTTGTTAATGACGTCACTGCTTTAAACAAAGGGCCGCACAACTTTGCTCACAAAATGTATTTGAATAAGAACTTGTAAATCACTTGGCGTGGTATAGTACTAAATATGTCTGTAATAAAAACACAGGCCAACGCGTCAATTCATCGTCTTAGCTTTTGTTTTTAATGCCAATACTTCAAACTGTAGTGTGTGTATATCTAAGTCTGATTTGGCAAACATTAGGCAGATATAGGCATGTTGGCAATATCAATGGAGTACAAACATGGTTTTTATTTGATTTTGACTTCAGATGAATGCTGACATAAAGTTTGGGAGTATAAAAAAGTACAAACATTTTGAACTATTTTTTCAAATTGTACTCCAATAAAATCAGTGTAACTTACAACCATTGGCCCGTGCTCCTCCCAAATTTCTAAACAGTACATTAAGGTAAGTTACCCCGAAAGTTTTGGGCTGGCTGTGCTATTACTTGCCCCCCCCAAAATGTATCAGCCCAATTGCAGACTGTTTTTTAACTTTTGTTTATTAAAAGTTGACATTTGCAACGTTATGCAGGTTCCAGCAATGCAGGATGGCAACAACTTCGGTGTAGAGGTGCAAGGTGACATGATAGAAGAAATAAGAAGAGTAGAAGCGGAAAGCGGGGCGTTCCTGCAAGCCCTGTCCCTTTATCACCTCACAAGAGCCGATCTAGCAAGCAAGTTTGCGAAAAATATCGGTGTATGTGATTATCAACGGGCCATTGAGGAGCTGGATGTGAAAGAAGTTGTCAGTTTGCGTCTGATTGCGAGAGAAGTAAGGAATTCCTGCGTTACTTTGCTTGATACTGTGGTGAAGAATATGGACAAAGTGGTGTGTCCGCGTGTTCACAATGAAAACATGTTAGTTTGCTGAAAAAATTTGTGGTTTTTGGTTGTTTAAACTGTCCGGCAACTGGGAAACTAATTAAATTATAAGAGACTTTTCTTCGGCAAAAATGTGAACTGTAATCATCTGTTGCAGTTTAACCATTGCCGTTAAGCAGTAACTACAGAACTTTAGTCCAACAAAGTAAATTAGTGAGGTTTGCAATATCAACACAAATAAATGTCTTTGACATTTTTAAAGCAGCGGTTTTGTTCACCATTTATTGCATATGTTTGCCAAGCGAACTTACTAGCTACGCAACTGTCTGTTGAACTCGCAAGGTTGAGGATTCTAACCCCACCTCGGTGTCTGGTCTTTCCTAAGCAAAACGACTTCAACGTTATGAGAGCGCCATGGTTATAGCCCAGTTGGTAGTCACCACTATGACAGGTCAACATATTTGTATTCGACGTTCTGACATTTCTTTTGTCATTTTAAAACCGTGAATTGGTAACTCAACAGCGGACTCAATGTAAGCATCACCAATTCGTTGCCGCCAACGATAACACATATAACAAGCAAAATGTATTTGAAAGTTAGTAGCAATGTAAGACATATTAAAATGCCAGCTCTAAACGAAGCGGTGCAATGGAATCGAGGCTCACCTGGTGAGACAGCAGAACTGAGCGCACTTTTCAACTGTGGTTTCAGTGAGAGTTTCGCGAGGTTTCACATCAAACAGATGCTTGTTCTTGTGGGGCACGAACTCTTTGCAGTTTCCTAAAAGAATGAAAATCACATTCGAGGCAAGTTTTCGAAAAAAAAGATATCAAATTTTTCTTACAAAAACTAGTTTGTTTTTTGTTCGTCAGGCAATCTTAGAACTTATGCCAGTAGGGGCGATCCCAACGTCAAAATAGACGTAAGAGGACCGACAATGACGTCACAAAATTTATTCTATGACATCACAGTTACAGACATACGCCATCGTACCATTTGACCCGGCGGTCTTGCATTCGCCACCAAACGGGGGCAGGTTTGTGAGAAAATCGAAGTCTGAGAAACTGTAAACCCGATCGTCGAGCCCGTCCATGGATATGTTGATCCGCATCACGTACTGACGTCCTCCTAGCAGCGCGTTCTTGTTAAGAACCACTATGGGACGCGATGAGTTGGTCGTCGAGTTCTTCTCCCAACCAAACTGCGGAAGACGAAATTGCTAGAAAACTTTTTACGATTTTTTTGGGTTAAAATTTGATAGGCCCTTAAGCAAGTGGTTCCTAACATTTTTTAAAGAAGAGGCTCTAAATTGTAGTAGGTCTAGCTTAAATTTGGCACTGTCTTCATTGTAAAACCCTCATACGAA